>QRFJ01004895.1:0-48613 GCA_006176705.1 Cocos nucifera
AGAGTTGAAGGCTATTTTGGCCTTGGAGGAGGAGAGGAGGAAGAAGGCAGAGGTTAAGATCGCCGAGCTAAAGGATCAAACTTCAAGGCAGATTTCGGAGGCAAAAATCTAGGCAGTGGAGGAGTTCAAGATTTTCATTGAAATAAGGAACCTGAATGTTGCATTTAGCCAGGAAGCCTTCCAGAAGGGGAATGAGCTCGTGAGGATTGAGTGGCTGGCAGGTTCCTCAAAATCGATCTTGATTTCTTGTTTGAAAAAGTTTTTGATAAAGAGGCGGGACCATCCACTGCCACAGCAGACCCTTCTCCCATGAAGTCATCCTCGAGCCATTCAAACTTGCCATCGAAGCGTCTGTGTTAGATATATGTGCCCTAGAAGCCAGAATTGGCTGACACTTGTAATACATTTCTAGAGGCAAAATTATAATTTTGACTATAATGAATAAAATAGGTTATTTTCTATCACATATGTGTATTTAGTGTCTGTGATACATCCTTTGAGTTAATGGTAATGATAATTCATATTTTCAAGAGTTGAAAATTTAAGACATGAATAATCATTGTTAACTCATAAAATGCTCCCGACCATAGGATCATCACGAGGATGGTGATTGATCTAGAAGGTTGGTGTACAATCGCTTCTCTTTAGTAGATGAGTCTTGAGTCTATGGTGTGGAGACACCGGAGCGAGAGTATAGGTACTCGTTAGAGAACGAGGGCACTGAGCGTGACCACCTCGAGTAGTCATTAGGGAGTCTACCTTCTCATCAATGACTGACTCGATGCTGCAGTAGTGTGTCTGGTTCTTTGACCTGAGGTGCATCGATAGTTCACCTTGAGGGTGTTATAGTTTGACTACACCATTACTCGGTCTCCTAGCCATATGGAACCCTGAGGTGTATGTTGGCTATAGCATGTTCATTGTAGGAACTGGATGGCATCAAGATGGAATCTATCTACCTCGGTGGTAGAGGAGCAGCCCTATGATAATCATGAGAATCAAGTCCAGAAGTCCATGGCCATGGCAGAGTGAAATAATAGAAAGAGTTTCTATTTAGATTTTCACATCGGACTCAAATCGAATGATTACATCATATGACAGAGACTAGGGTTTGACGAGTTTACCTTAACCCTAATCTGATCGGGGCTCAAGATAGAAGAACTTAATCACACAGGTAGCTGCACCAAGAGGTTCGCATTCAGCTCTGATGGGTTGCCACCATATACTGCTAGGTGTCACTGGTGGATTTTGGGAGCAATTAGAATGATTTAGATGATCGATCATTCTAGCTGTTCGAATCAGAAGAGTTCTGATCCATCGAAAGGAGTTTCGATGATGTCGATGATAGAGATCATGACATATCCCATTACCATACAGAACTGAACCTAACTGGGTCACACAAATAAGGGTTTGAATCTGGTGATCATCAATTGAACTGATCCAGTTCAATTGATCTGAATGAGATTCAATTAGGTTCAAGAAAATCATGCTAGCACTCGATTGAACCTAACGTTCTTCTTTTGCTATCATAAATAAGTTGTCCTGATCTGAGCCAAAGGAGTTTGTGCTCAATCAGAGGCCTTCATATGGTCTGACTGGAGGTTGTCCAAGTCAGAAAAGGTTGTCTTATTTTGTAAGACATTACCTGCCATTTTTGGTCACCTGCCATTTCTTATTCTTTGACTTTGGTCAAAAGTCTACCTTTGACTGGTCAAATGTTGACCATTGACACTTTGACTTTTGACCACATGTCATGCACCTATTGGAGAGCTGGTGGGGGCTTGTCCCCCTGCCAGAACCTGGCAAGAAAGAGGGTGCACACGCCACCCTAGGCGTGTGCCCAAGTTGGAGGTGCCTAGGAGTCCTTGTTGGACAAGGACTCCATCTCCTTTTTGGATTCCAATTAGAGTTCTCCTAAGAACCAACTTTGACTGGTCTTAGGCACCCTCTAAGGAGGAATCCAGGGGACTCTATTCCCACCAATCAGATTTAGATCTGATTTCATAAAGAGTTGTGATTGGTTGGGAAGAAGAGAAGTTGGATCACAGTCAGTCTATAAATAAGACCCTATGCCCAACTCAGATTCTAATAGAGAACAGAGAATAGAGAATAGAGAAACCCCACACCCCAAGGCTGCCTCTCCCTTCTTCCTCCATGCCAAACTCACCTTCTCCCTCTCCTCTCCACATCCAAAAGGAGTTTTGGACCTTGGTTGGTGCAATCCAGATCAAAGAAAGGCGACTGAAAGCTAGAAGGCTGCGCTGCTGCAAAGGACGACTGCTGATCTTCAAAAGGAGTTTTGAAGATCCTCCAGATCAGATCCAGATCTAATTTTTGGAGGCATGATAGAGAAGAAGAGGATCTCCAGATCTAGCCTGAGTGGATACCGGTAGAGGCCAGGCGCTTGCGTGGCTAGATCCAGAACCTTCCGCTGCAAATAGGATCATCAACGGGTAATAGGATTACCCAAATCAGGTAAATTAAATTTGATTTAATTTATTCTTATTTTATTTTATTTATTAAAATAATAAGAATTAGATCTAAAATATCTCAAATCTGATATAGATCAAAAGAAAAAATTTTTGAAATATATCTCTTGATCTGATCAGATCTGAACGAACCTGGACCGAGAAAATCAGGATTTCCCTTCAACTGGTATCAGAGCCAAGGTTCTAAATTATTTAGATCTGATTTTCAAATTTATTTTAATTAGAAAATAAATGATTTTAGATGTCACATGAGATGTGATCAGATCTAAAATTAGAAAAAATTAAAATTAAATGATTTGGATCTAAGATTAGGAAATATGCATGACTAGTTCTAAAATAGAATAGTTCTATAGAATAGTCTTGCATGTTTTTGATTTAATCTGATTAAATCATATTTTAGATTCTTTTATTTACTATTTTTTGATATTATAAGTGTTATAATAACATCTAAAAAATAGCAAATAAAATTATTTAATTTTAACATCATATGAGATATGATTGATGCATGTCTAGACTAGTTGTAGAATAGTTCTACATAGTTGTCTAGATTAGAATTTATTTTGATTAGATCAATTTAAATCTAATTTTTTAGATTATTATGAGATAATTTAGATCTGAAAAATATGCATGATTCGATACATGAGATGTATGCAAAATATGCCATGATTAGATCTGATTTGTATATGAGATATATGATATAGATCTAAAACTGTTTTGTAGTATTGCATGTTCCTGATTAAGGCATTCCTCTTGGCCGTCCGGTCATAAGAATGAAGAAGGATTTAAAGGCCCTCTCTTCCCATTCGATGGGGTGTTCTTATGATGTGTAGGGGTGCTGCGTGTTCGTCCTTAATCAAAAACCTAAAACTTACTTTCTGCAAAACCCTAGATCCTGAAACCCTAGGATTTATTGTGCATATTTTGTTTATGAACCCTACTTAATTAAGAATTAAGTTTATGAAATATTAATTAGATCTAAAATTGAGAATTTTAGATCTAAGACATATTCATAATACCGGGTTCGGGCTTGGGTAGCTCAATTAGGTCTAAGCGGTTGATCAAACCGAATCAAGAGTTGGTTAGATGGGATCAACAATGCTTAAATTGACCAGCCTAATAGGATTAAGTCTGGGTCAAGATCGAGTCATGATCAAGCAAGACCTAATTAGGCTCAGAGGTTAGAGTCTGGATTGTAGGCTAACCCAATTGGTTCTGGCTCAATAATTTGGTGTCTAAGGTAAGTTTGGCACATACGACCGACTGATTTTTAATTGGAAGCTACTCGACCTGAATGCATTCTTGTATGAGTTAATGGCATATTCCTTCCACCGGTCTCACTTACCTGCCCATATCTATTGACACAGTTCTGATCTGAAGGTGGTCAATAATCTAAGCTAACCCATGCCACTAGGTTAGTCATAATTGTTATGACTATGACAAGTCTAGTTTAATGAGACCTGAATCAATTCTCCCTAAGAAAAGATTAAGTCTGAGGTCTTCCACCATTGTAGATGTGCGGGCCCTTCCCAGGGTTGATTGTTCTCGACTGGATACAGTGGCTCAGTTGCACCGAAAAGATGCAACCATGTCTATTAGGCATTGGATGCTATGGGCTGGAGGATGAGTTGGGCTCAATATTTCAGGATACGGTGAGAGACTCAATTAGGAACCCAGTCTATGCAAATGGTGGGTCTGACTTAACTAAGGAGTGGATCAATATTCCGGATACGGTGAGATTCATGAATTAGAGACCAAGTTTGGGTGCACCATGATTAGAGAATCATTGAACAAGAGTTGTTCACTCATTGGCTAACCCATCACCAATAACTGTTAGGTGAGGTGATGAGTCAGTTGGTGAGACCACACCACCCACTAGAAATCATTAATCGTGGAGATTTTCGCATCTCTACAGAGGGAGTGTAGGGATCCGAGAAAATAGTGGGAGCTAATTTATTTAAAAATAAAATTCCTAAATAAATTGGTCAAGTCATAATTACAATATCTAACTAGAATCTTTGACTCTCTACAGGAAAATGTCTGCGTCCAACCCATTGGCACGTATCCTGGACACACATAGACTGACCGAACCCAATTATAAAGATTGGCTCAGAAACTACAAAATAATTTTGGGTTCCGAGAAGTTAACCCATGTACTGGATCAGGACCCTCCCACCTTACCAGCCCGTCCATCCATTGAACAGAGAGCATCTCTGGAGAAATGGATAGACGAAGATAATAAGGCTCAGATATTACATGTTGGGCTCGATGTCTGATGAGCTCCAGCGCCAACATGAGGATATCGGGACTGCTCGCCAAATGTTGGCTCACCTGCAGGAGATGTTTGGTGAATAGAGTCGCGCAGCCAAATATCAAGTCACGAAATGACTTTTTAAGGCTAAGATGCATGATGGGCAGTCAGTCCAAGATCACTGTCTGACAATGATCAAGGACATGGAAGAGCTTGAGAAGCTCGGTGTGAAGTTAGACTTGGACCTGCAGAACGATATTATTCTGCAATCCTTGACTGATGCATATGGGCAATTCATCATGAATTACCACATGCATAAACTTCAAAATTCCTTGGCCGAATTAATGAATATGCTGGTTACCGCTGAGCTTTCTATGAAAGGTTCTAAAGGCTCAGTTCTTGCTATGGAATGGACTTCTTCCAAAAGAAAGTCTTATGGAAAGAAAAAGAAGTCTGTGAAAAAGCAAAAGGTGGAAGGAACAAAGAAGAAGAAGGCAGAAGCCAAAAAAAAAAGGCCGATGTCAAAGGAAAGTGTTTCCATTGCAACAGCGACGGCCATTGGAAGCGGAACTGCCCTACTTACCTGGCCACCCTAAAGAACAAGAAGGAAGGTCCTTCTGGAGGTATGCTCGTTATTGAGTCTAACCTTATGATTTCTTCTGCATCCAGTTGGGTGCTTGACTCTGGTTCTAGTGCTCATCTGTGCACTTTCATGCAGGGTCTTGAGGATAGCAGGAGGCTGAGGGATGGAGACATGATCCTACGCGTCGGTAATGGAGCAAGAGTTGCTGCAGTAGCCGTGGGAACATACCCTCTTCGATTACCATCTGGTTTAGACTTAGTTTTGAAAGACTGTTATTATGTGCCTACAGCTAGCAGGAATTTGATTTCTGTTTCATGCTTAGCACAAGAAGGCTATGTGATTACCTTCTTTAAGGACCATTGTAACATTCTTTATGAAAGAAATAAAATTGCAAATGGTTTTCTTATTAATGATCTTTATCAGCTACATATTGATGTACCTATTTCTAACTATCGAGCAAAACGTGAATGCCAAACAAAATGACCTAGGGATAGTCCAAATGATAGGTATCTATGGCACTTGAGATTAGGTCATATAGCAGAAGATAGGATTAACAAATTGGAGAAAAATGGGCTATTGAGTCCATTGACTTTTGAGTCATATCCAACTTGTGAATCTTGTCTTCAAGGCAAAATGACTAAACTCCCTTTTGTTGGACATGGGGAGAGGGCCACAGATCTCCTTGCCCTAGTACATACTGATGTGTGCGGCCCATTTGATGTGCCGGCTAGAGGCAATTTTATCTACTTCATTACCTTTATCGATGATCTGTCTAGGTATGGGTATGTGTATCTTATGAGACATAAGTCTGAAGCTTTTGAAAAGTTCAAAGAATTCAGACATGAAGTAGAAAAACAAACAAAGGAAAACCCATTAAGGTTCTTCGATCAGATCGAGGAGGTGAATACCTTAGCCAGAAATTCCTAGACTATCTAAAGGAAAATGGCATAGTCTCTCAATGGACTCCACCAGGAACACCTCAACTCAACGGGGTTTCAGAATGAAGAAATCGGACCCTATTGGATATGGTTCGATCCATGATGAGCTTCACAGACCTTCCTGATTTTCTTTAGGGACACTCATTGTTAACTTCAATTTATCTACTGAATAGGGTTCCCTCTAAAACCGTTCCTACCACACCGTATGAGATATGGCACGGTAAGAAACCAAGTCTGAGTCATCTCAGAATTTGGGGTTGTCCGGCTCATGTCAAAAGACAACAAGCAGGACAAGTTAGAGTTTAGGTCCTTTAGAGCTCGATTCATAGGATATCCTAAAGAGTCATTAGGATACTATTTCTACATTCCAGAAGACCACAATGTGATTGTGAGTCGACATGCCATCTTTCTTGAAAAATAGTTTATTCAAGATAGCGGCATTGGAAAGCAGATTAAGCTTGATGAGAAAGTCTCACAAGTACAACGAGCTAAGGACCAATTGGAACCAAATCAGGTTGAGCCAATAAGAACACTACCTCCTCCACCTCGTAGATCAGAAAGAGTTTCCCATCCCCTTGAGAAGATACTTAGGTATTATTTCAGAGGAAGTAGAGAAAATGTTCCTCGTAGGTAATGGTGCTCATGGTGATGATCCCAAAATCTACAACGAGGCGATATCAGATATCGACTCCGAGAAATGGCTAGAGGCAATGCAGTCAGAAAATTGACTCGATGCACTCAAACCAAGTCTGGACCTTGGTAGATCCACCAGAAGGTATAGTACCTATTGGATGTAAATGGATCTTCAAGAGAAAGATTGGTGCAGATGGGAAATGTGGAGACATTCAAGGCTAGACTAGTGGCAAAAGGTTATAGTCAATGCGAAGGCATTGACTATCAGGATACCTTTTCCCAGTGGCCATGCTAAAATCCATCCGCACATTGCTTATCGTTGCAGCCTATTTCAATTATGAAATATGGCAAATGGATGTGAAAATGGCATGTTCTTAAATGGATATCTTGAGGAAGATATCTATATGGAACAGCCGCTAGGTTTCACATCCAGTGATACTGATCACAAGGTTTGCAAGCTGCAAAGGTCCATATATGGACTTAAGCAAGCATCTCGGAGCTGGAACACTCGTTTCAATGATGTGATCAAAATGTTTGGTTTCATCAAAAATGAAGAGGAACCGTGTGTTTTCAAAAAGGTCAGTGGGAGCACTGTTGTCTTCCTCGTATTGTACGTGGATGACATCCTCCTTATTGGGAATGATATTCCCATGTTGACAACAGTCAAATTATGGTTGTCCAAGGAATTCTCCATGAAAGACCTAGGCGAAGCATCCTTTATTCTAGGAATTAAGGTCTATAGGGATAGACCGAATAGGATGCTAGGACTTTCACAGAAGATGTACATAGAGAAGTACTAAAGAGGTTTAGTATGGAAAACACTAAGAGGGGATTAATACCCTTCAGACATGGTATTCATCTTTCCAAGAAGATGTGCCCCAGCACACCTGAGGAAATAGAACGCATGAGCAAGATCCCTTATGCTTCTACAATAGGGAGCCTCATGTATGCCATGCTATGTACACGACCTGATATAGCCCATGCTGTGAGTGTCACAAGCAGATATCAGTCAAATCCAGGTGAAGAACACTGGACTTCTGTGAAATGTATCCTTAAGTACTTAAGAAGAACTAAGGATATGATGTTGGTCTTTGGTAACGGAGAACTCCAAGTCCAGGGATACACAGACTCGGATTTCATGTTCGATATAGATGATCGAAAGTCGACATCTGGGAGTCTGTTTGTGTGCAATGGTGGTGCTGTCAGTTGGAAGAGTTCCAAGCAAATGGTGATAGCAGATTCCACCATGGAAGCAGAATATATCGCTGCATCAGAGGCTGCGAAGGAAGCATTCTGGTACAAGAAGTTTGCTGCAGAAATTGAAGTAATGCCATCAGATGCCATTCCTCTATACTGCGACAACAATGGCGCCATAGCCCTTGCTAAGGAGCCGAGGTCTCACCAGAAATCCAAGCATATTGAGCGGCGATACCACCTCATCCGCGATTACCTCGAGAAGGGTTACGTCGAGGTCAAGAGAGTCAACTCCATAGATAATGTGGCAGACCCACTTACAAAGCCGTTGGGCCAGCAGAAGATCGAAGCCCACCTTGAGAAGATGGGACTTAGACTTATAGCCAATTGGCTTTAGGACAAGTGGGAGATTGTTAGATATATGTGCCCTAGAAGCCAGAATTGGCTGACACTTGTAATACACTTCTAGGGGCAAAATTATAATTTTGACTATAAGGAATAAAATGGGTTATTTTCTATCACAAATGTGTATTTAGTGTCTGTGATACATCCTTTGAGTTAATGGTAATGATAATTCATATTTTCAAGAGTTGAAAATTTAAGACATGAATAATCATTGTTAACTCATAAAATGCTCCCGACCATAGGATCATCATGAGGATGGTGATTGATCCAGAAGGTTGGTGTACAATCGCTTCTCTTTAGTAGATGAGTCTTGAGTCTATGGTGTGGAGACACCAGAGCGAGAGTATAGGTACTCGTTAGAGAACGAGGGCACTGAGCGTGACCACCTCGAGTAGTCATTAGGGAGTCTACCTTCTCGTCAATGACTGACTCGATGCTGCAGTAGTGTGTCTGGTTCTTTGACCTGAGGTGCATCGGCAGTTCACCTTGAGGGTGTTATAGTTTGACTACACCATTACTCGGTCTCCTAGCCATATGGAACCCTGAGGTGTATGTTGGCTATAGCATGTTCATTGTAGGAACTGGATGGCATCAAGATGGAATCTATCTACCTCGGTGGTAGAGGAGCAGCCCTATGATAATCATGAGAATCAAGTCCAGAAGTCCATGGCCATGGCAGAGTGAAATAATAGAAAGAGTTTCTATTTAGATTTTCACATCGGACTCGAATCGAATGATTACATCATATGACAGAGACTAGGGTTTGACGAGTTTACCTTAACCCTAATCTGATCGGGGCTCAAGATAGAAGAACTTAATCACACAGGTAGCTGCACCAAGAGGTTCACATTCAGCTCTGATGGGTTGCCACCATATACTGCTAGGTGTCACTGGTGGATTTTGGGAGCAATTAGAATGATTTAGATGATCGATCATTCTAGCTGTTCGAATCAGAAGAGTTCTGATCCATCGAAAGAAGTTTCGATGATGTCGATGATAGAGATCATGACATATCCCATTACCATACAGAACTGAATCCTAACTGGGTCACACAAATAAGGGTTTGAATCTGGTGATCATCAATTGAACTGATCCAGTTCAATTGATCTGAATGAGATTCAATTAGGTTCAAGAAAATCGTGCTAGCACTCGATTGAACCTAACGTTCTTCTTTTGCTATCATAAATAAGTTGTCCTGATCTGAGCCAAAGGAGTTTGTGCTCAATCAGAGGCCTTCATATGGTCTGACTGGAGGTTGTCCAAGTCAGAAAAGGTTGTCTTATTTTGTAAGACATTACCTACCATTTTTGGTCACCTGCCATTTCTTGTTCTTTGACTTTGGTCAAAAGTCTACCTTTGACTGGTCAAATGTTGACCATTGACACTTTGACTTTTGACCACATGTCACGCACCTATTGGAGAGCTGGTGGGGGCTTGTCCCCCTGCCAGAACCTAGCAAGAAAGAGGGCACACGCCTAGGGGAGAGCTGGTGGGGGCTTGTCCCCCTGCCAGAACCTGGCAAGGAAGAGGGTGCACGCCACCCTAGGCGTGTGCCCAAGTTGGAGGCGCCTAGGAGTCCTTGTTGGACAAGGACTTCATTTCTTTTTTGGATTCCAATTAGAGTTCTCCTAAGAATAAACTTTGACTGATCTTAGGCACCCTCTAAGGAGGAATCCAGGGGACTCTATTCCCACCAATCAGATTTAGATCTGATTTCACAAAGAGTTGTGATTGGTTGGGAAGAAGAGAAGTTGGATTACAGTAAGTCTATAAATAAGACCCTGCACCCAACTCAGATTCTAATAGAGAATAGAGAATAAAGAATAGAGAAACCCCACGCCCCAAGGCTGCCTCTCCCTTCTTCCTCCATGCCAAACTCACCTTCTCCCTCTCCTCTCCACGTCCAAAAGGAGTTTTGGACCTTGGTTGGTGCAATCCAGATCAAAGAAAGGCGACTGAAAGCTAGAAGGTTGCGCTACTGCGAAGGATGACTACTGATCTTCAAAAGAAGTTTTGAAGATCCTTCAGATTAGATCCAGATCTGATTTTTGGAGGCATGATAGAGAAGAAGAGGATCTCTAGATCCAGCCCGACTGGATACCGGTAGAGGCTTGGCGCTTGTGTGGCTAGATCCAGAACCTTCCGCTACAAACAGGATCATCAACGGATAATAGGATTACCTAAATCAGATAAATTAAATTTGATTTAATTTATCCTTATTTTATTTTATTTATTAAAATAATAAGAATTAGATCTAAAATATCCCAGATCTGATATAGATCAAAGAGAAAAAATTTTGAAATATATCTCTTGATCTGATCAGATCTAAACGAACCTAGACCAGAAAATCAGGATTTTCCTTCAGCCTGAACCTCCACTAGAGCTGAAAGCGATAGAGAATGTTCCAACTTCATCTGCCGTTGTTTCTCCTGAGGTCTAGAATTTTTTTTGAACAGCTATCCTTTTCTTTTTTTTTTTCTTTTCGATGTATGCTAAACATTTTGAGAAATAAAAATGAACCTTCTTTTCTTTATACTTATGCTGTGGTGAGTGTTATTCAGAATCCTTCTAGTGACCGAAGATAAGGCCTCCAACTGACGTCAAGCCACTATCTCAAGGTATCCCTCTAAGACCTATAGGCAAAAGTTTAAAGAGAAAAATTCATCACCTAAAAAAGAAGTTGAAGAAGACTGAAGACGAGGTTCAGAGATTCAGAAAAAATGCCTCAGAGGAGATGATTGAAGTCACTCGCCTTCACAAGTTACACATGAAAGATTTCATGAGCTTCAACATTAGGAAAGGTAACTTTGAGAGATAATTGGCTAAACTTAAGAATAGCATCAGTAATAAGTCCTGGGCATTAACTGTGAAAGTCAGCTCTCTCAAAGTTAAGCTTAAGGTGGCGAAAGAGAAAATTCATCTATTGAAGGGGAGTTCGCCATGTTCTTTCGATAAGGCCTGATATGAATATGATTGGTCTCAAAGATTTTCTATGCTCCAAAAATAGTTGCACGATGCCAAGCTCACCTATGAGATCTACTAGTTGGGCTGGTGTGGGAGGATATCCTTGCTAGAGCAGAAGCTCCACGCTGCTAACAGCGAGGTGGCTCGGCTTCAATAGTGGCTCATCGATAGTTATCAATCCAGCATAAGCAGGGAGTCGAAGGAGATTGCCTTCCTGAAGAGAATCACGAGCGAACTCTCAAAATTGGTCGTGTTGGAGAAGGCTGAAGTTTAGTGGCTGCAGCTTCAGTTGATTTGCGAACAACAAGCTATCAAGGATGCTGAAGCTAAATCAAAAGTTCTAAGGAAAAGACTATGGGCATCAGAAAAAAACTACCAAAGGGCTAACCGAATGTTCCATGATAACTTGATAAGAAGAATGGAGCTCAAGGAGGAGATTGTCGGCCTTAAGGAATCCTTGGTGATGGCTAGCAGTCCAAAGTCCGAGGAACCTGATCCTTCTTAGAACTTTGGCTTTTTCCTTCTTTCTCTTGTAACCGATCTTACAAATCCTTATTTTGTAATCAACTTTGATTTTAATGAGATGATATCTTCTCCCATTTTTGCTTTGTGTGGGTTAGATGTTTGTTGATGGCTCTACTTTTTTCTCTTCTCCTTCTCTTTTCTTCTTTTTTTTTTGAAAATTGAAGGAAAATCTGATTTTCCACTACAAGATCGTCTAGATCTGAGGTGAATTTTTTTACAAAAATTTTTATAATCTGATTAGATCTAAGAGTTCTCAGATCTAATCATAGTGATTTAATATTAAAAATTAAAAATTAAATTAAATTAGATTTAATTTTAAGTACCTTATTAGGTGATCTGATTATTCCACAATGATCCTGTCAGTTCTTAAGGTTCTAGAATGAGCCACACATGCGCCTGGCCTCTATCGGTATTCACTTGGGTAGGATATGAATGTCTTCTCCTCATGAATCTTTCTTCTAAAGATCAAATCTAAATCTAATCAGTGCATCCTTCAAAACTATTTCTGATGGCAGTCCGTCTGTCTCACGAACACCATTGCGTAGATCTTGAATCTTGTGCCAAAAATCTTGGACCTTCAACTTAGATTTGTGCCTAACTTTTTATGCATGTAGAAGAGAGGGAAAGAGATAATTAGAGGGGTGTGGAAGATGAAAGGGGAAGCACTTGGGCATGGAAAGGAGATCACTCTTAAAGACCCTTTGGCACAAGGGTTCTTATAGAAAAACCCTACGCCATATAGAAGTCCCTTTTGATCAAATAACCATCTTATTTGATCTTTTGGGACTTCTAGAATTAGTCTCCATGTCATGCACTAGATCTATATCTAGTTTTGATGCCAAAAAGCCATCAAAAAGGGGGCAGCATGAGTAGATAAGAAAGAGTCCATTATGCCTAGGACTCTTTCCTCAAGAGTTTAATCCAAATCGAACTCTATCAAAACTTAGTTTAGGAATCTCTATAAATTATGAAATTTGGTACACCTAAAGTATGACTCAAGCACTATCACATATCCAAAAATTAAATCAAAATGATTTCTATAAAATTCTTTAGAAGCATCTGATCAGATGACCCTTAATTCTCTCAAATAGGTCAACTTTTGACCCTAGTCCAATTGCATTAGGAATTGATTTAATTTCTATAATTAGTCTGATCTAGTCTTGTTCTAGTTAGATAAAAATAAATCTATTCAAGATATAAGAATGAGTCAAATCAAATTTAACTTGGTTGCGATGACTCAGAATGATTATAGAAGGAGAAAACCAGGATAATCGTGTGCTAGCACGACTATCTTGAACCTGCTTAGACCTAATCCAAATCAATCAAACTGGATTAGCTCAATTGATGACATCCAGACCTAAACTCTTATTTGTGTGACCTAGTTTGGTTCAGTTCCGTATGGTAATGAGATATATCGCGATCACTATCATTGACATCATCGAAATACCTTTCGATGGACCAAAACTTTTTCAATTCATATAATTAGAATAATTAATCATCAAGATCACTCTAATTGCTCCAAAATCTATCAGTGATATCTAGTAATATATGGTGGAAATCCATCAGAATCAAAAGCAAACCTCTTGGTGCGCTACCTATGTGATTGGGTTATTTTATCTTGAGCCCCGATAGGATTAGGGTTAAGTTGAACTCGTCAAATCCAACATCCATCATATGAATTAATTATTTGGTTCGAGTCTGATGTAAAATCCTAATAGAAACTCTTTCTATCATCTTCACTCTACCATGGCCATGGGCTTAAGGACTCAATCTCATGATTATCATAGGACTACTCCTCATCTACTAAGATAGATAGATCTTCTATTAGAACAATCTAATTCCTATAATGAATATACTATAGCCAACATACACCTCAAAATTCAGAATGACTAGGAGACCGAGTTATGATGTAGTCAAACTATAACTCCCTCAAGATGAACTGTTGATGCACCTCAGATCAAAGAGTCAAACACAGCACTACAACATCGAGCCAGTTATCGACGAGAAGGTAGACTTTCTTATGACTGCTCAAGGTGGTTACGATCAGTGCCCTCATTCTCTAACGAGTACCTATACTCTTGCTCCAGTGTCTCCACACCATAGACTTAAGATACATCTATCCTAAGAAAGTTATGATACATCAATCTTTTGGATCGATCACCATCCTCATGATGATCTTACAGTCGGAAGCAATTTATTAGTTAATTATGAAAATTTATGTCTTAAATTTTTAACTATTGAAAATATGAATCATCATTACAATTAACTCTAAGGATGTATCATAGATACTTTAAATGCACATTATAATAGAAAATAATCTTTTTATTAATTTATAGTCAAAATTATAAAATTATTCTTAGAAGTATATTACAAGTGTTTAGCCAATCTGACTTTTAAGACACACATCTAACAAAAATATGGCTGTTGCTTAATCGAAGATCTTCTCCTATGCCCGGATGAGGTTCTAGTTTGGGAGGATGCTTAATAGACCTTTTCAAAAATTAATAGATCTTCTCCTGTGCTCCAGACCTTTTCTCTATTTTGTGTGATAAAATTAGAAGGAAATCAGATGTTGGCGTGGGAAGTTTGGGAGGAGTCCTTCTGCTTTAAGTAAATTGATTGTTTAAAGCTGAGGTTAAAGTTTAGTCTATAAATAGACCTCATTGTGAAAGGGTTTGGCAATCTAATTCACCATGCCCACACTCTGCCTCTCTCTCTCTCTCTCCCCTGCACCTCCTCTCCCTTTTCTCTATGCCCAAGGGTTGGGCTGACTAGCACTTAGAGAGTCGAAGTGCTGCTGCTGTAAAAATCACATTAGGAGTTCTAGATCATGTGATGATCAATCTGCTACCGGAGGTTGGATCGAAGATGCATTCTTGAAGTTCCAGATTTGATATTTTAGGATCAGATCCAGAAGAAGAAGATCTCTAAATCTGATCCGAGTAGATGCCGGTAGAGGTCGGGCACATGCCGGCTCAAATCAGAACCTCTATCAACTTGCAGATCTTTGCTGTGAGTGAATAGTTCGAACAAATCAGGTGATATTTGATATCACAATTTTATGTTTTATTTCAGATCAATCTAATCAGATCACAAAACTCTCAAATCTGATCAGATCAGTAGAAAAATTTTAAAATTTCTGCTACATGACCTGATCCGATTAGGCTGATCCTACGGCAGTTCCTTCATCGCTAATGAAAGCTCTTTTAACAAAGAAAACTTTGAAGGTCTCGGGTTTTATGTGGGCATTTAGCCCAAAGCATTGCTTTGGTAAATTCAAAGGAAAGTTAAAGTGTGTGGCATGTGTTGTATCATGCGTTCTCAGGGTCTTAAGGAATCAAGAATGCACCCTAATGTTGAGAGGCCCTTCTATCAATTCTTACTAAAAAACAACCATGGAATGATGCACAAATAGGCACCTTCAATTATGATTGAGATGTAGAAGCTGCTCACTAATGATTATGGTGCAAAAATGAATGCCAGAAATGTCATCTTCAGAGACCATTAGTGCAAAGATTTCAAGGGAAATATCAGGTTATCAATTATTATATTTAGGGTCTGACTACAAGACTATGAGAAGTCTATTCTGTTTCTTTGCTCTGGTTTCCTTAGCTGCTAGAAGACTATGTTTCTCTAGTTTTCAACGAATGAAGAGATTTGATGCTAATGCATTTAATACACATACCGTTTGTCCATCCTACACTGGTTGGAGGAAGACTACAGAAATGGGGAAGGCTTAATTTTGTAGGGCTTTTTTTAAGGATTAAGTGATGATACGATAACTCAAATATCACCCAAGTGTGGCTTCTCAGTTCGCTGCTTACTCTCTAGGATCTCTTCGGTTCTATCTCTTTAAATACCTATTGAGACATACTAACCTATTTGCAGTAAGAGTTTGACACTTGGTGTGCATATTTCTTCTCTTGATCTCAAATATCAAATCTGAAATTGTGTTCTAGGTGACAAAAACATGCATAGTTTGATGAGACCCTGACAAAATCAAATAAAAATGCATTTTTCATCGTTTGATGAGATCCTAACATAAACAACAGTATTTAAAGAACGGGATTATAGAATTATTCCATTTTCCAATTGAAGTCCTTCAATGATGCAAGGGTGGTAAACTTATAATGTCAATTTGGAATTGAGAAACCTAACTCTATACAATGAATACGTTACTCATATTAGAAAAATAAAAGCTTAGGATGCACTTAACAGATAACTTGTATGTCCATTTATTACTGATAAAAAATAATGTAACATTATTTTTATCCTAAACAAATCTGTTTCGACGTGATCAAAATTATATTATGAGGTTTATGATCAAATCAGCATGAGTTGACATATATCACACGCTAGAAATAACAAAATGTTTAATCTAACTATCTTCACAATTGTCAAATATGTTCCTATTTTATAATGAGGAAAACATGGTTGTAGATAATAGGTTCCCATCTTCAAGAGCAAAAGAATGAACGATGTTTGACATACAATAACTTTCGTCTGGGAAAGGACAATCTATTATACTTGATATTGATACAGGATGAATGTCATATAAATTCATATGCGCGAATTTGTATGCGTGAACACTCACTTCAACCAAGTTCTTGGGTCTACCCAGTCCATGATGAAGTTTGTGATAATATTTTGAACATTATTGTAACAAATTCCAGATCAGCCATATAATTAGCTAGCTGCTTCAACTCAAGTTATGATAATACAAGCCATGATTCTTGATATCTTCCCATCAATGAATAACTTATTCTACAGTCAAATATCTTCCTTGACTCATCAAGTCTTTAACACGAGCAGCAGTATGTAGTTAATAGCAATAATCAGAATGTCAACTATCCATTTTCCCTTAACTTATTGGTTCAACAACCAGTGATTGCTACTTGGGGAAAACAATGGTACACAAAGCTATGAAGAGAGCTAGAAACAAATAATTGAACGTAAGAAATTGCATCATATGCAAATTATTTTCATGACATAATATATTCCATAAATTATCTTGTTATGTTTATATACAAATTTATATACTCATGATACGAATACTTAATTTATTTTTATTTTGCAGGTGGTGTCTACATAGGCATTTGGATGAATTGACTTTGGACTTCAGTTTGCCTTTTCCATCTTTCTGTATATAAATTTCAATGAATTGTAACAAGTACTTATAGTGAGTCACTTTTGTAGAATGTTTGTACTTTTGGTTTAAGAATGCAAGTTACATTATCCATTTGGATTTGTTGGATGCTATTGATATTTTCAAAAGGTATCATTAAGATAATTATTGTTTTACGTGGAAGGTTTTAGCAAGATTTTTTATTTCATAATTCTGGTTTTGTGATATGTCATTACATATTATATTAATGAATATAGCATATATTTCAAATAGATTCATTACAGGTTGAAACAAACAACAATACACCGTTAAAAATAATTATCATTGGATAATTTTTATTTGCCACTTTAGATATTAGCAGTATTTATGAAATAATATTACGTCTTTTTAAAATGCTATTAAAAATGGTTTCATCGGCACATTTTAAAGCTCGTAATTGATTTTCAATGATATTTGAAATGCTACTATTTACTTGTTCCCTGGATAGACAACTAGGGATGAATTAAATTTTTTCAAAAATTAAAATTTTTACAAGCTGAATTATAAACTATGCAGTTGAAGGTGCAATGGTTACAATGAATTATAACTGAAAAATTGATGATGCAAATAATAGTAATAAGAGAAACAATAAAATCATATACAAACACAACTTTTTATAGTGGTTTGGCATCAAATTCAGCACCTATAGTAACTCTCTAAGCACACTCTTGCGAGTTCTACTAGAATCTCTCCAATAATACAACACAATTATTTTCTCAAGCTCACAATCAAAATCCAATAGATTTTCTCAATGAAAATCAATTAAAATCATTTTCCAAAATAAATCATATGCTTTTAAAATAATATACTCTAATTTAAAGCCTCGATTGGCCTTTCCTCAAGTTTCAATCCTAATTGAAACATGTTTATAGCAAAGATTAATCAAAAGAATATGAATACAAGAAATAAGTCCTTAAAGAGCCAAAGAAAAATATCAATGAAGCTCTCGATAATGTTGTTGAGAAAGCTTGACGGTGAATGCTCTTTTCTTCTTCTTGAAATCCACTGAAATTATAAGAGGTTGGTGGTTGAGAATTGATTGCACTCTCTTGAATAAACTCTTAGGGAATCTTGGGTTATCTCTTTGTTTTCTTCCTTCTCATTCTCTAATATCTTCAATGAGTTTGGTTGGCATTTAAGGCTCTTAAAAGATCCAAAAATAGATTTTTGCCTGTTGAAAGCTCATAACTACCCAATGGAGTGCTTCTACACATTTCTACAAGTTCTATAAAACTATTCATTAGAGCTATCAAATGCAATCGAGTCAACTTAGATCAACATGAGGTCGACTAGAACTAGGCTTAGAGTCAACTTGAGATAGTTTGGAGTCGACTCGAGTTCCAGGCTAAGAAACATGGATATCTGTTTGTCTAAGAGAGTTGACATGACTAACTAGGGGTCAACTCAAGGAATCATGGGGTTGACTTGACCTTCAAGTTGAAAAATATAGCTCGGTGCCTTGTCTAAGAGAGTCGACTCGAAGATCTTTGGAATCAACTCGTTGAATTGTGCTACTCGAGTCTTGCATGTCAAAGTCATCTTGTTGAAATTTATGATCGACTCTTGGCTTTCACTATCTTGTTTCTCATAATGTGGCTTCTCAAAACTTGCTTTCTTCAGCTAGCAACTTTAGCAATGGCTTGAGCCTTCCTGAAAATAATTTTAGTTTCCTGAAACTTTTTAAACATACTCTTCAACAACCATTAGTACAGCATACATTCAAATGTTGTTTATTTATCAAAATTATTTCTTAGATCAACAATCTCTTTTTTTTTGATAATAACAGAACATTGAGTATAGGAAAACATAATCTTAATGCAACTAACATATATTTATCCAAGTATCAAAGCATTGCATTTTAGGCTAGAATATTAGATTATAATGACAAGCATTTTTATTTTCAAACTTTAGGATGATTCATGAAGTAGCTGAGCAAGTATACTAGAGACAATTCATCCAAGCATTCCAAAAAAAAAAAAATGTATCAAAGCAAGGTTGTAGGCTTGATTTGTACTAGAGACACTTTAAGCATTGAGAATCTAGTCAAGTATTAGAGCAAGGGGTTAAGCATCAAGGCTGAGAGATATGTATCAAAGCTGTATCAAGATATATATCAAAGTGAGAAAGGCACATATCAGAGCATAACATAATTCAAAAGAATTATGTATCAGAGTATCAAATATCAACCAAGATAGTGAATGTAAGTATCAAAGCAAAAAATTTACTATCATCTATACATTTAAGTATCAAATGTGCTAAAAATTTGCTATCATCAAAGCATTTAATTATAAAAATGTACATTAAGTATCAATTGTGTTGAAAATTTGCTATCAAAGCATTTAAATATCAAATGTAAATTTCTCTCATATATATCTATTTCTCCCCCTTTTTGTCATTAGCAACAAGTGAAATTAAGAGACAATACACAATAATATGAAGAAGATGGTAACTTCATTTCTTAATCAAGTTCTTATAAGGAGGTATCAACCAAAATGAATGTGCTATTTTATGAAACAATGAAAGAAATAGTACACTAAAATACATGAGTAAAGTGCAAATACATGTAAGATAAATACAATCTAAGACACTAGATAAGCAAAGACTCGACCTAGTCCTCATCTAAAGGTAGATCAATGGAGATTGAAGAGCTAGCCTAGATGAGGAGTCCCCTCCACTCATGCTCCTAGTCCTACTAGAGGGATCAATGGCTTGAGTGGAAAACCCTATACTAGACCTAGTATTGGATCTAAAAGATGGTCTAGGGGTTAGCTGACTAGATTGTGTGGGCTAGGTGGAGTGGGTAGGCTAGTTGGGCTGGATAGGTTGGGTAGGCTTGGGCTAGCTGACTCTACTAGGATGAAGACTTTGTAGGTGACCCGCATCCTCAGCCTCGAGCTCTGCTACTGCTACTACTGGTGTGAGGTTCTCCAATTGCTCCACAAGTTTGCCTATGGTGGTCAAGAGGGAGATAATGCTAGTTCTCTAAGCTACTCCTAGATCTCTAATCTCAGTTTGTATTTGGGCCACTCCTATCTCAATCCTCCCCTTCAATCTGGTAGCCTCCAGTGCTAGATTAGACATGTTCATGAGCTCATCACTCTTGGCCTGCTACAATGCTGTCACATGGTCAGCAACCTAGCTAACTCTAATCTCAATCCTCCCATCTCTCTCTACACTTGGTAGGTAATCTTAGTCCGATCTACTGGAGCTGCTGTTGTTTGGTCTATTTTTAGGCCAGCCAAAACCATCTCAACAATCCTTATCAAGTCTAGTAGTTGAAGGCTGTGGCTATTGTGGTGCTCTTATTGGTGTCATTGCAGGTGGTGTTGAGGATGCTGGTGCTACTGGAGATGGGGTCAGTGGCTTAGCTGCTGATGGTGGAGAGTTAGGTTTTGGATCGTATTAAGGTACATTGGGTCCAGTCTCAGCTCCATCTCTTTGATGCTCCCACCTAGAGATCCTCTACACCCATCATCCATCCAGTTCCGTTATCCCATATGATGCAAGGACCAATTATTGTAGGTGTTTGAGTGCATAAGGGCTTTGGAGGTCTCTCTCCAAAGGACTACTCTAAACTCTTTGAATACTAGTGCCAAGGCCATGCCATAAGTAGGCATGCCTTCGCCCAGCTAGCTGCCTCCCTCATCTACTATAAAATCAACATGGGATGGTTCAAGGGAATGATACATGACCATCATATATCTCTCTAAAACAAAATCGAAGCTTCCTATCTTTGAGAAGAAGATTTTACCAATGATATGATGGAGGAAACACATCTCGATAGATAGCTAGTTTGCTAGGATTTCTTCCAAAACATTAACCTCCTGCCTTTTTGAGATGCAAAGGAGATTGACCTCTCTATCTGCAAGAGCCAATCAGATGCATTACCTTGCCTGGACATCTGAAGCAATCATTCCAACCTCTACTTGTTCATAATTATCAAAGTGCCCTTGACCATTAACTCGATGCTTGCAGCTTCTCGGTGCAAGTTCTCATATAACTCTCAAACTAAATTTCGATATGTTGGCACGTCCAAACTGCACATAAACTCCCATCCTTGCTCCTTGATTCGCTATCCCATGTAGAAATTTTCTTGCTCAAGAAATTAGAAATTGATCTTCCTCCTGATAGTCATGACTCAAGTGGCTGATGGAACAGTAGAAGGGGATAGATGTGGAGATGGAGAAGTCCTCTTGGTGCCTTTTTATGGGGGGCCTCATTCCGCACATTAGTTCTCCTATCCATGTGCTCTAGGGCACAAGTCCTCTATAATTGGTATGCCAATTACTTTCATGGACCCATGGATGCTCGAAATTAGAGGGATTTGGGGGGAAATGACAAGTGGTAGGGTCAACAAGGTCGGGCAAAATAGTTGGTGGGGACCCTAAGGTAAATGATATTAGAGGTGAAGTGAACTAAAATGGAACGGCTCTGATTTAAGAAGTGGTCCTAATGTAGGGGTCGACTCAAGTTTCCTTTCCAGTCGACTACACAATATGGGTCTCTTCAAACTAAACTACAAGTAGACTCCAACTAGCACAAAAATTGAGTCAACTTATAGTGACTGTGTCACGCCTCTGACTCGAGATCGAGAGCCAAACGATCATCGTAATTGTTCGATACTTATAAAAAATTTTCTCCATAGACATGTAAGGCATTCAAAATATAATATCAATGTAATATAGAAAAATTAATTTAAATAATCAAAAGTTGATATTAAATTAAAAAATTCAACTAAAAGATATATTTGAAAGTCTTTATATCAAATTAATGTCGATTGTTGCTCAGAGAGATAACCAAAGAATGGGGGTGAATTCGATCTTTTTTAATATTTTTAAAGCTTGCTGTGCATAGATTTTAGAGTAAGTGAAGTGTGGTGAGATGATACAATGTTAAGAATGCTGAAATAAATGAGCAATAAGATGTAATGCAACTTAAAGAGAAGCCACATGTAAACAATAAAATATTATAGTGGTTTGGTGTCAAATTCGATACCTACGTCCACTTTCCAAGCCTCACTTAGGAATTCTACTATAATTTATACACAAATTACAACAAGATTGTTTTCCAGGCTCACCATCTAAATCCAATTGGTTTTCTGAGTTGATCAGCCAAAATCCTTTTCCAAAGTCTCTCCTATGCTTTCTTAAACAAATTAAATCCAATTTCAAACTTGGATTGGCCTTTTTTCAAGTTTTAATCCTAATTAAAACTTTCTTACAACAAAAAATAAGAAACATAAATAGAAATATAATTGTTGGTGCAAAATCTGATTGATGCTGGAGTCGGAGAGGATGAGGTTGTCGCTGGTGATCTATAAAACAAGTCTCGCCTGAAGTCGGAGGTGGTGGCTCCGACAAGACCCTCCAGCGATGAAGTTAGCTCCTTCAGCCAGCAAAAGTGGAGTGCTCAGGAAAGAAAATAGTAGAGTATCGAGAAGGAGAAGAGTGCTCAGAAAAGAAAGCATATCTAGAGGGTCTCTTAAATAGGCTGAGCTTGTAACAAACTGATAATAACAGCCCCAACCATCTGATAGTGGGCCATTTGCGGCCACGTGAAGTTTTTTACGGACAGTAGTGTCTGTTGTCGCCACATGCCAGCTTGTTGGGATCTGACAGCTGAAGTATGGATAGGATAGCTGTAGGCGTTGAAGAATTTCTAGTTATTATTATTTTAGAGATGCTCGAAGATTATCGAGATTGACTGTACGTAGGCTATTGCTTGCTATATCAAGGGCATACGTCGAGATCCTTCCGGGCTGCTGGAAGGGATCCAAATGGAATTCCATTGGGAGTATCTAAGAGAAGCTTGATCGAGCGAAGCCCTTCAGGCAACTGAAAGGAGAAGTCCAATTGAAGGAGAAGTTTGAGAGGAGTTCAACCGACGAAGAGGTCCGACTAGAGGAGAAGTCCGAAAGGAGTTTGACCATAGAAAATGTCTGACTAGAGGAAAAGTCCAGAAGGAGTTTGATCATGGGGGAAGTCTAGCTGGAGGAAAAGTCCGAAAGAAGTTTGATTGGCTCCCAAGCTGGTCAGGCTAGACTGTCCAAGGGGCTGCTCTCACTGTTCAAGTTCATCCGAAGGGGATCCAATGATAGGAGGATGGCTGAGATCGCTCTGAGACTAAACATTTAGCCAAACTTCGATGGGAGCAGGTCTATTCCCAAAAATAGTCCCCCTACTCGTAAGTTTGAAACTCG
The DNA here is from genome assembly GCA_006176705.1 of Cocos nucifera. Classification (NCBI taxonomy): domain Eukaryota; kingdom Viridiplantae; phylum Streptophyta; class Magnoliopsida; order Arecales; family Arecaceae; genus Cocos; species Cocos nucifera. The sequence goes on from QRFJ01004895.1 coordinate 23,343, forward strand.
AAGGGAGGAAGTATAGATGTGACTGTTGAATTTTTTTTTAGCCTTCCATGCCCGTCAGGATGGGATGTCTTGACGTCTACCATGCTAGCACCAAAACTTCATAAACACGAGGTGACCTAAAAAGATATTTTTTTGAAACTTCTGCCAAAACTCTGCCCAAGGTATGGTGCAATTAAGGATCTACCATCACCACTTTCCTACCATGATGAGTGGGACACATGATGCACATAGGTCGGCCAAATGAGATCTGTAATCATAACTATTTCAAGCTTCCCTTGGCTATTAAAGGCCTTCTTCCTCCTCCAAAATTCATTCTATCTGAGTCTACTTCCTTCCTTCCCAAGTCCTCACCTTCCTTCTATCCAAGAGTACCAGTTCCTTATCGCATCCTCTCTGCTCCCAAGCACTCTTCTACTTGATTTCTATCATGCTCACCATCTTCTTGCCTTTTTCAGTCAACTTAGGTCAACTTCCCAACTCTTCTCTTTGAGCATTCATGCTTCTTAGATTTCTTGCTCTTTCGGTTCTCTATAGGGAGTCTCTGTATTTCATTTCATTTTTCTTGATTTTTGGAGATTTTTTCTAAGGTTTATTTTGATTTGTATGTCTTTCGAAATCTCTCAATCTGTTGGTTCGTGGAGCTCATCTGGACCAACCTTCTTAGACCCCACTCCTCTAGCCGAGGTTAATCCTAAGAGTATGTCCCATTAGTGTTTCATCGTGGATATCATTTCTTCTACCCTCACTTTGAACGACCTCTCCCAGATTAGGATATAGTATGGCATCGCACTAGAGTACGATCTTGAACTCCTCGGGTCGGGCAACCGTGCTAGTTTGCCTCAAGTCGGTCGATTTTGTTTGTATCTAGAAGTCTTGCACGCCGGGCTTCGACTTTCACTTCCTCCTTTTGTTGTCGCACTCTTTTGCTTTTTTAACATTTCTTTTGCTTTTGTCATGCCGAACTCCTTTCGATTTGTAATTAGCTTTCTTTCTTTTTATCATCTGATCAAAGTCTGGCTAATATCTCATTCTTTCAAAAATTTTCCACCTTCAAATGCCATCCTTCTGCAAAGAACTGGTGGTACTTCTCCCCCAAGATTGGTAAGAAGGGATTACTGAAAGGTGCTTCATCTTCAATTCATAACTGGAAGGAGAAGTACTTCTTCGTTCGATGTCCAATCTTAATGCTTGACCTTCCTTCCTGGTGCCTTCTTAGGGAATCAGTCTGCCGAGCCCCTAGTTTAGATGGAGCCGACCTTGAGTCTTCCAACAAGCTTAAGGCATACTGAGCTCCTCACCTTCCCAACCTTCTAAAGTAGCAGATCTTATTCAATCTTGTCCTGAGTCCTCTTAACCCCATTGATTAAATGCATTTATATGCATGTACACAAATATACATATGAACTCTCATGATGTTTCATATGTACCTTTACAGACTATTATTTTTTCTTTGTTGCAGAGATGGATACTTATGCTATGGAGAGGCTCACCAAGGGCCTTTATGCCCAGAAGAGGATGGGGGTGGCCCCAGGTGGAAGCTCGAAAAGGACAAGGGTCGGTGGTTCGAGTTTCGAGATTTTGAATGTCCCCATGGCAGCTTCTAAAGTTGTTTTGGGCGTCGAGGTCCTTTCAATCATTGGGGGCAGCATCGAAGGTGTAGGCTCTTAGCCTCCCACATCCTTAAGCCTCCCTGTAGGAGGACCAGTGTCGCCCCCCCCCACTGAGAGGGAAGGAGGGGATGGAGATGATAAGAAGAGGAAAATGGCCACTATCATGAAGGTAGTCCGTAAGGCTCATCTGGGTAGATCAAGCAACAGTAGTGACGACAATCTGGGGGTGGACCCCTTCGGCAATCCGAACAACATCCAAAATTTGATCGATAAGTTTACCCAGCCCGAAGAGGTGGATCGCCTAGCCGACCTCAACCAAACGCAGTTCGTTCGGAAGTTCCTCGAAACATTCCTCAAGGTAATCATCTTGCTGCATTTTCTTTTCTTTTTCCTTCCTTCTTTCCTTTATCTTACTGTGACTCATCCATGATAGTCGGGCCACCACATACTATCCCACCTCAAGAGGACAAATCACCAGGGGACCTTTGAATCGAGATCGATTGCCTTTAGGAAAAGATCACCGAGGCCGAGCACCTCACGGAGGAGAAGGTGGCAGAAAATGAGAATCTTCGAGGAGTGCTTCAGAAGGAGGAGTTCATTTCGATTGAGCTCAAGGCTACGTTGGCCTTGGAGAGGAGAAAAAGAAGGAATCCAAGATCAAGATTATCGAGCTGGAAATTAGAATGTCGAAGTCTATTTCGAAGGCAACAGTTTGAGCCATGGAGTTCAAGGCCTCCTTCGAAATGAAGGATTTAAATATTGCATTCAACTAGAAGGCATTCATAAAGAGCTTCGAACTCTATGAAGGTAGGGTGGCCTAGATGTTTCTTGAGCTTCGAACTTGTTCTCGAGCCCGTGGCTACCCCTGGAGTGCCGAGCTCCTCTACTGCTTCCCCTTCAGAGGTTCGAGGCCTTTAGTAGTTATATTTTCTTTTTTGCTTTGTCTTGTGCTCAAAATTTTAATCAATGAAAGTAGAACTTTTAATCAATAGCTTAGAGTGTTTTTTGTGCATTGGATGCAGTCCCCCATTTATGCCGAGCTGCTACCTCAGGAAATTTCTTTAAAATTGATAGTTAAAAATTTGAAGAAGGAAGTTCACCACTTAAAAAAGAAATTAAAAAAGACTGAAGATGAACTTCAAAAATCTAGAAAGAATCCATCAGAGGTGACAATTGAGGTTACCCGCCTTCGTAAGCTACATATGAAAGATTCCGCAACCTTCGCCATCAAGAAGGACAACTTCGAGAGGGAGTTAACGGAGCTCAAGAAAAGTGCCAGCAATAAGTCTTGGGTGTTAACAGCGAAGATTAGCTCCCTCGAAGTCAATCTCTAGATGGTGAGGAAGAAGATTCAGTGATTGGAGGGGAGTTCATCGTGGTCTTCTGATAAGGCACGATATGAGTGGGATTGGTCGAAGAAGTTCTCCATGCTTCAGAAGCAGTTGCATAATGTCGAGTTCACTTATGATACCTACTGGCTGGGTTGGAGCGAGAAGATATCCAAGCTTGAGCAAAAGCTTCATGCTGCTAACAGTGAGGTGACTTGGCTCTAAAAACAACTCGATGACAGTCATCAATCTGATGCAAGCAGGGGATCGAAGTAGGTTACCTCCTTGACGAGGACTCTGGGTGAGCTTTCAAAAGCAATTGAAAGGGAGAAGGTCGAGGTTCAACAGCTGAAGGTCCAGCTATCAAGCGAACAGCAAGCCGTTAAGGATGCTGAGGCTGAGTCTGAAGTCCCATGAAAGCAATGGCGAGAGCTTGAAGGCAAATTCGGACACATTAATAGAATGCATATAGATAGCTTATACGAAAAGAGAGAGCTCGAGGAGGACATCCTCAGATTAAAGCAAGCTCTGATGATGGTTGGGGCAGACAGTCCAAAATTTGAGGAGTCCAATCCATCCTAGGGCTTTGATCTTCTTTCCTTCTTTTTTCTTTTCAGGTAATCGATCTTGCTGACCTTTTTGTTGCTTGTAATGAACTTAGTATTTACAATAAAATGGTGCCCTTTTCACTATTGTCTTATACGAATTTGATGCTGGTTAATGGCTCCACTTTCTTCATCTCATTTTTCTTTGCTTTGTCTTCTAATAAGATGCTTGTTCTTCATGTCATTTTTCTTTGTTTTGTCTTCTAATAAGATGCTTGTTGTGGATGTTGAACTGGGATTCTTTCCATGAATTTGAGTGGGGCTCCTCCATTCATATTTGACATAGCTGCATGGGCGATACGTATAAGGATCGCCAGTATAGCTTTTTCCTTTCTCTCATTTTAGATTAATGAGGCCCTGGCTTTCCTCGTGTTAGGATGAGGTTCTCTTCTATTTCTTGCACGATCATAGGGTTATGATAGGGCCATTGACGGGGTCTCTTCCCTCAGCTTATCTTGGTTAACGAGATCTTCAACTTTGCTTACATTATGACAAGGTTCTCCTTCTGTTCCTAACGTAGCTGTAGGAGTGCATTAGGGCCACTGGAGGGGCCTCTCTCCTTACCTCGTCTTAGATTAACGAAGTATTTGACTTTGCTCACACTAGGATGATGTTCTTCTCCTATTTCTAACATGGCTGTAGGGATGCATTATGGCCCTAGAGGGGCCTCTCCTCTTACCTCATCTAAGATTAATGAGGCCTTCAGCTTTGCTCATGTTAGGACGAGGTTCTCCACTTGTTTCTAACATGGTTGTAGGGGCACATTAGGGCCGCTAGAAGGGCCTCTCCCCTCATCTCATCTAAGATTAATGAGGCCTTCAACTTCACTCGCGTTAGGATAAGGTTCTCCTTCTGTTCCCAATGTAGCTGTAGGAACACATTAGGATCGTTAGAAGGGCCTGTTGCCTCATCTCATCTTAGATTAACAAGTCCTTCGGATTTGCTCACGTTAGGATGAGGTTCTCTTTCTATTCCTAACATGGCTGTAGGGGTCCATTAGGATCATTGGAAGCGCCTCTCCCCTCATCTCATCTTAGATTAACGAGATCTTCAACTTTGCTCATGTTAGGATGAGGTTCTTCTCCTATTCTTAATGTGATAATAGGGGCACATTAGGATCACTAGAAGGATCTCTTCCCTCATCTCATCTTAGATTAATGAGGTCTTGGGCTTTGCTCATGTTAGGATGAGATTCTCTTCCTGCTCCTAACGTGGCTGTAGGGACACATTAGCATCACTGGAAGGGCCTCTCTCCTGATCTCATCTTAGATTAACAAGGCCTTTAACTTTGCTCATGTTAGAATGAGGTTCTTCTCCTGTTCCTAACATAGCTGTCTTCGTTGCATGGTTAAGTTCGAAAAGTCATTTTCCATCATTACAGATTCGTAATAAGGATCGGGGTGTTTGAGTAGAGAAATTTTATTATGACTAAATCATCGATTATACATCCATAGGTTTTTCGAGTTTCATGATCGGGATAGATCGAGTCCTCCAAGCTCCTTCAGGTAATATGTCTCAGGCTGGACAACCTTCTTGACCTCGTAGGGTCCTTCCCAATTTGAGGTGAGCTTCTCCTGGTTTTGAGGCTGAGAAATGGCTGCTCGTCGAAGCACTAAGTCCCCCACTCTGAATACTTTATCTTTGACTCTCAAGTTATAGTATCAAGCAATCCTTTGCCTGTAAGCAACCATCCGAACTTGGGCCTCCTCTCATTTTTCCTCCAGTAGGTCAAGGTTTGCTCTGAGGTCTTGCGAATTGCACTGCTCATTGTAGACCATGACCCATGCCGATGGAAGTTTAAGCTCGATTGGGATGACGACCTTCATTTCGAAGGCCAAGGTAAATGGTGTTTCTCCAGTTGGCAGTCTTTTGATAGTTTAGTACATCCAGAGTACATGATAGAGTTCATCTATCCAAGTCTCTCTTGCTCTTTGAAGCCTTACCTTAATACCTTGCAAAAAGGTCCTGTTGGTCATCTCTGCTTCACCATTTGCTTGTGGATGGGCTTCCAATGTGAAATTATGGGAGATGTTCAAATCCTCATAGAACGTAGCAAACTTCATCCTAGTAAACTATCATCCATTATCTATTATAAGGATTTGGAGCATGCCAAACCTACAAAAAATTGACTTCCACATAAAATCTTGCACTTTGGCTTCAGTTATTTTTGCTAGGAGTTCGACCTCGATCCATTTGGTGAAGTAGTCGATCGCAACTAAGAGAAACTTCCATTGTCTGGATGCCATCAAGAAGGATCCAAGTATATCCATCCCCCATTACGCAAATGGCCAAGGGGCACTTAATGGTGTAAGCTGGAAGGCTGATTGCCTCTGTATATTTGCATTTCTCTAGCAGCAGTCACACCTTTTAATATATTCGATACAATCATGATGCATAGTTGGCCAATAATATCCTTGTTGAAGCAGCTTGTGAGATAGGATTTGGCACCTAGATGGCTCCCACAGATTCCTTCATGCACTTTCCATAGTGCAAAGTCAGCTTCAAAAGGTCAGAGATATTTCAAAAATGGCAAGGAGTATGATCTATTATACGATTTACCTTCATGCAGAATATACCGGAAGGCTTGGTTTCTTAGCTTTCAAGCATCCTTTGGATCATAGGAGAGTGTCACATCTTTGAGATAAGTAATCAATGGATTGATCTAGTAGGGCTCATGGTCGATCTGCATTATAGACTGTGGTTTTTCCATGCTCGAGCAATTCAACACTTCAAAGTGTAATTCTTTGGAAAGTTCATTGGGGGCGAGTGTGGCCAGCTTGGATGGATGGTCGATCCTGGTGTTTTCTGCTCTTGAAATCTATTGGATGCCAAAACTCTTGAAGGTCGGAACCAAATTTCTCACTTTCTCGACATACTTTATCATACTTTCCTCTCGAGCTTTATAATTGCTACTGACCTGTCCGACTACCAGTTGAAAATCGCTATACACTTGGAGAAGGTTTGCTTCCAACTCCTTGGCTATCCTTAGTCCTACTATCAAAGTTTCATATTCGGCCCCATTGTTCATTGCAGAAAACTCAAAGCATTGTGCATACTCGATGATGACCCCTTCGGGATTGATCAGGATTAGTCTAGCACCTACACCGAAAGTATTGGAAGAGTCATCCACATACAAGGCCCTAAAACCTTCGAAAAGATCAGTTATTTCTTCGAAAGAGCTTGACTGCAACCACGGAATACTGGTCTCATTCCACTCAAGTTCTACATCATCTGGGATCATGCATTTGATTATAAAATTAGCCAATATCTAAGCTTTGATTAATGGTCGAGGTTGATAGTTGATGTCAAACTCTCTCAGCTCAATAGCCCACTTTGCTATTCTTCTAGAGGCATCTGTTCGATGAAGAACTGCTTTGATTGGTTGATCATTGAGCAATATTATGGTATACCTCTAAAAGTAGGGCCAAAGTCTTCTGGCTGCAATTAGAAGAGCGTAAGTTAATTTTTTCAATTTAGTATACCTGATCTCTGCATCTCTCAAGACTCAGCTCATGCAGTACATCGATCGTTACACTTTTGCCTCTTCCTTGTTCAAGATCGCTACTAGTGCTGTAGGAGAGACCGTCAGGTATAGGAATAATTCTTCTTCAAGATCGAACTTTGCCAACAGTGGGGGCAAACCGAGGTAGCTCTTGAGTTCTTTGAATGCCTATTGGTACTCTACCATCCAGCAGAAGTTCTTTGGTTCCTTGAGGACCTAGAAGAAGGACATACACCGCTCGACCGACTTTGAGACAAAGTGGTTTAAGGATGCCACCTTGTCGATCAGCTGCTAGACTTTCTTTATTGACTTTAGGATGGTCATCTTTTGGATGACTCGAATCTTCTCTAGATTAGCTTCGATCCCCCACTTTGAGACCATGAACCATAAGAATTTTCCTGAGGCCACTCCAAAGGTGCATTCAGTCGGGTTTAGCTTCATCTTGTATCTTCGAAGGGCATCTAAGGTCTTTTCAAGATCGATAATGTGATTGGACGAGGTCTGGCTCTTGACAAGCATATTTTCATGTAAACTTTCATGTTACGATCAATTTGCTCCTTGAAGATCTTATTGACCAGGTGTTGATAGGTTGTGTCTGGATTTTTAAGCCCAAAGGGCATGACCCTATAATAATAAAGACCACGATCGATAATAAAAGTAGTTTTTCTCCTCATCCTCTGGTGCCATCTGAATTTGATTGTAGTCGGAGAAGGCCTTCATGAAAGTGAGGAGTTCATGGCCTGAAGTTACGTCCACTAGCTGATCAATTTTGGATAGGAGGTAGCTATCCTTTGGGCAGACCTTGCTTAGCTTGTTGAAGTCGATACATATTCTCCACTTGCTATTGGCCTTCTTGACTAGGACCGCATTGGAGACCCAACTTGGGTAGTGGACTTCTCGGATGAACCCAGCTTTCAAGAGCTTATCCACTTCCTTCACTATTGCCTTCTATATTTCTGGTGCATGGTCCCAAATTTTCTCTTTCATTGGCCTATACTTAGGATCGACAGCCAACTGATGTTCCATGACTTCAGCAGCAATTCCTGGCATGTTTGCTGGGACCCAAATGAAGATGTCAGCATTCTTCCACAAGAAGTTAATGAACTACTCTCGGGCTTCATCTTCCAAGTTGGAGTCGATCTGCACCATATGCTCCATGCTTTCATCATTTAGAGAGATGGTTACAAGATCTTCCATGGGCTCGCCCCACTTGTCATTAAGGTCATCATGGATATCTAGCCCATCAATTAGGCAAGGGTCGGGATGGCCTCCCTTTTGCAAGGCAATGGAGTAACAGGCCTTGCCAAGGCCCGATGTCCCCTGATCTCCCCGACTTCGTAGCTTGTCAGAAACATTACTTTCAAGTAGTAGGTTGACACCACAGCCTGGAGTGCATTTAGGCCTGGTCGACCAAGAATTATGTTGAAGGCTGATGGGGCCTTCACCACCAGAAAGTCGATCTATGCTTTGGCTCACTTTGGGTATTGCCCTGCAGCCGCAATTAGCATTATTATTCCTTCAATGGGCATAGTATCACTAGTGAACCCCACCAATGGGGATTTCATAGGTCCCAGGTGGTGATTGGGTGTAGTCATTTTAGTAAAAGCATCATAAAATAAGATATCGGTAGAGCTTCCATTATCTACCAAAATATGATGTACATCATAGTTTGTAATGCTTAAAGAGATTACAACCGCATCATTGTATGGGAACTGAACTCCTTGCATATCCTCGTCAGTGAAAGCTATGGACTCCTCAGTTCTCCATCTCTTCGTGAGCTCTACTGATCCACTGGCCTCTCCTCACCAAAGTCCCCCAAAGATGGTATTAATGATGCAGAGGGTCGATCTTCTTACTGCTCCTCCCTTCTTGGTGGATCTAGTGGCGGGGGAGCTCTCGACCAATCCTCCCATCCTTCAAGCCGACATCATAAGAATTGGCCAAGTCTACCCTACTTGATGAGCTTCTCGATCTTGTCTTGGAGTTAAATGCATTCTTTAGTATCGTGATCATGGTCAAAGTGGTAGAGGCAATATTTATTGGGATTGCACTTGTCAGATGAGTGCACTTCCTCTCTGACCTTGGCAGCTGCTTCTTGATCTCCATCAGAATATAGATTTTCAAAGCATTGAGGGGGATGTAGTTGTGGAACCTTCTAGGGGGAGCCCCATCATGCCCTTCTATTAGGGCTTCTTTGACGATGAGCTCGAGGAGGATTTCAGGCTTATTTGTGCTCAGGAGGAGTCCACGAGCATGGCTGAGCTTCATTCGATTTTTTTTCAACTATGGGCTTGCTAGATTCGCCCGCCTACCGCTCTCTCGTAGCTTTCTCATCTTTTAATTTGAAGGCCTCCTCAGCTTGGGCATAACCTTCATTCTGAGCTAGCAAATTAGCAAAATTCCTAGGGTACTTCTTCGCTAGGAAGAACAACAAATCATTCCTCTGAAGGCTTCCCTTAAGCACGACCATGGCAATCGACTGGTCCAAATTTCGGACCTCTAATGCAGCGACGTTGAAGCGATTGACATAATCTTAGATGGTCTCTCCTTTCTGCTGCTTGATGTTGATGAGGGAGTCCAAGCCTCCCCTTAGGCATCGACTGCTGACAATGTGAGCTGCAAACTGATGACTCATTTGATCGAAGAAGGAGATCATACCCGACTTCAGCATCGAGTATCAGTTTCTCATTGCACCCTTTAAAATAGAAGAAAAAGCTCAACATAGAATGGCATCCGGTGTATCGTGGAGCAGCATCATAGTCCAGAAGATTTTCAGATGACCAACTGGATTAGTGGTTCTTTCGTAGCTCTTGAATTGGGGGAGCTTGAAGTTTGGCAAGATGGATTCCTACATGATTCTCTGGAAGAAAGGAGGGTCAGCACAAATATTATCATGGTTACTTGGGATAGCATGGTGGAGCTACTCAATCTACCAATCCATTTCTTGGAGTTTTTGATCAAGGGCCTAATCTCGATCATGGGTCTCTAAGGGTTTTTGACCATAGATGGGGAAGGTCTCTTCTAGGAAAAAGTCATGATCAGAACAAAGGCTCTCTATTCTTTATTTTTCCTTCCCAGAGGTGATGAGTCTGCTGACCTAGGTATGCCTTCTTGGGATCGATTCTTGACATCCTGACAGAGGGTTCTCTGATCGGACTAAAGAAAAATCCTGATTTTTCAGACCAGGTTCGTTCAGATCTGATCAGATCAAGAGATATATTTCAAATTTTTTTTCTTTGATCTAGATTAAATCTAAAATATTTTAGATTTGATTCTTATTATTTTAATAATTAAAATAAAATTAGATAAATTAAATCAAATTTAATTTACCTTAAAGTGGGTAATCCTATTACCCGATGATGATCCTGTGAGCAGCAGAAGGTTCTGGATCTAGCCATGCAAGTGCCTGGCCTCTATTGGTATCCACTCAGGCTGGATCTGGAGATCTTCTTCTTCTCTATCATGTCTCCAAAAATTAGATCTAGATCTGATCTAGAGGATCTTCAAAACTTCTTTCGAAGATCAGCAGTTGTCCTTTGCAGCAGCGTAGCCTTCTAGCTTTCAGTCGCCTTTCTCTCGTCTGGATTGCACCAACCAAGGTCCAAAATACTTTTGGATGTGGAGAGGAGAGGGAGAAGGTGGGTTTGGCATGGAGGAAGAGGGGAGAGGCAGCCTTGGGGCATCGGATTTCAATTTTCCAATCTTATTAGATGCATTTTTTGAGTTGGGTGTAGGGTCTTATTTATAGACCGTCTGTGATCCAACTTCTTTTCTTCCCAATAATCACAACTCTTTATGAAATCAGATCTAAATCTGATTGGTGGGAATAGAGTCTCCTGGATTCCTCCTTAGAGGGCGTCTAAGACCAGTCAAAGTTGGTTCTTAAGAGAACTCTAATCGGAATCCAAAAAGGAGATGGAGTCCCTATCCAATAGGGACTCCTTGGCGCCTCCAACTTCGGCACACACCAAGGGTGGCGTGCGCCCTCCTCCTTGCTAGGTTCTGGCAGGGGGACAGGCCACCATCAGCTCTCCAATAGGTGCGTGACATGTGCATAGAAGTCAAAGTCTTAGTGGTCAATGTTTGACCAATCAAAGTCAACTTTTGACCAAAGTCAAAGAACGAGAAATGGCAAATGACCAAAAATGGCAGGTAATGTCTTATAAAATAAGACAATCTTTTTTGACTTGGACAAGCTCTAGTCAAACAAAGTGAAGGCCTCTGATCGAGCACAAACTCCTTTGGCTCAGTCAGGACAACTATTTATGATAGTAAAAGAAGAACGTTAGGTTTAATCGAGTGCTAGCATGATTTTCTTGAACCTAATTGAATCTCATTCAGATCAATTGAACTGGATGAGTTCAATTGATGATCATTAGATTCAAACCCTAGTTTGTGTGACCTAGTTAGGTTCAGTTCTGTATGGTAATGAAATATGTCACGATCTCTATCATCGACATCATCGAAACTTCTTTCAATGGATCAGAACTCTTCTAATTCGAACAGCTAGAATGATCGATCATCTAAATCATTCTAATTGCTCCCAAAATCCACCAGTGACACCTAGCAGTATATGGTGGCAATCCATCAGAGCTGAATGCGAACCTCTTGGTGCAGCTACCTATGTGATTAAGTTCTTCTATCTTGAGCTCTGATTACATTAGGGTTAAGATGAACTCGTCAAACCCAATCTCTGTCATATGATGTAATCATTCGATTCAAGTCCAATGTGAAAATCTAAATAGAAACTCTTTCTATTATTTCACTCTGCCATGGCCATGGACTTCTGGACTTGATTCTCATGATCATCATAGGGCTGCTCCTCTACCACCGAGGTAGATAGATTCCATCTTGATGCTATCCAGTTCCTACAATGAACATGCTATAGCCAACATACACCTCAGGATTTTAAATGGCTAGGAGATGGAGTAATTGTGTAGTCAAACTATAACATCCTTAAGGTGAATAGTCGATGCACCTCAGGTCAAAGAACAAGACACACTACTGTAGCATCGAGTCAGTCATTGACGAGAAGGTAGACTCCCTAATGACTACTCGAGATGGTCACGCTCAGTGCCCTCGTTCTCTAACAAGTACCTGTACTCTCACTCCAATGTCTCCACACCGTAGACTCAAGACTCATCTACTAAAGAGAAGCGATTGTATACCAATCTTCTGGATCAATCACCATCCTTGTGATAATCCTATGGTCGAGAGCATTTTATGAGTTAATAATGATTATTCATGTCTTAAATTTTCAACTCTTGAAAATATGAATTATCATTGTCACTAACTCAAAGGATGTATCACAGACACTAAATACACATATGTGATAGAAAATAACCTATTTTATTGATATTAGTCAAAATTATAATTTTGCTCCTAGAAGTGTATTACAAGTGTCAGCCAATTCTGGCTTCTAGGGCACATATATCTAACACGGACTACCACTGGAGGCTGTTGTATGGCCTACACCATCTCGGTGAGGCTCCGGACCTGCTGCATTAACAGCTTAAACTGCTTTGGATCTACCATTATTGCTAGCAGAGGAGGTTGTGGTGCCAATGAGGCAGGCGGAGTTGGTTCAGATCTGGCGGCAGAGGTGGTGGATCTTCGAGTGGTCATCTTCTTTGAAGGCATTTTGAGATTGAGGAAGAGAATGAAGATAACCGTTGAAAGAGAAAGCTCACAGGATCGATCGAGCACTCTTTTTAGAATAATAGCTCAGAAGAGAACCCTTCTTCTAGCTCCAATTCTGTTGGTGCAAAATCTAGATGACATCAAAATCGATGCTAGTGTTAGAGAGGATGAGGTCGTCGCTTGTGACTTGCAAAATAAGTTTCACCCAGAGTCGGAGGTGGTGGCTCTGGCAAGACCCTCAGGTGATCAAGTCAGCATTTTCAACCAATAAAAATGGAGTGCTTAAGAAAGAAAGTGGTAGAGTATTGAGAAGGAGAAGAGAGCTTAGGAAAGAAAGCATATCTGAAGGATCTCTTAAATAGGTAGAGCCTGTAACAAACTGATAGTGACAGCCGCAACTGTCTAGTAGTGGGTCATTTGGAGCCACGTGAAGTTTGTTATGGAGGATAGTATCTATTGCCGCGATGTGCCAGCCTGTTGGAACCTAACAGCTGAAGTTCGGATAAAGTAGCTACAGACGATGAAGAGTTTCTAGTTATTGTTATTCCAAAGGAGCTCAGAGGTTATCAAGGTTTACTGTACATAGGCTATTGCTTGCTATATTAGGGGCATGTGTCGAGGTTCTTTCAGGCTGTTGGAAGGGGTCCGAACAAAATCCCACTGGGAGTCTCTAAGAGAAGCTCGATCGAGTAGAACCCTTCAGACAACTGGAAGGAGAAGTCTGGCTAAAGGAAAAATTCGAGAGGAGTTCGACTGACTGAGAGATCCGATTGGAGGAGAAGTTCAGCTGGAGGAGAAGTCTGAAAGAAGTTTGATCGTAGAAAAGGTATGGCTTGAGGAGAAGTTCGGAAGGAGTTCGACCGTAGAAGAAGTCCAGCTCGAGGAGAAGTCTAGAAGGAGTTCGATTGGCTCCTATGTTTGCCAGGCTAGACTGCCTAAGGGGCTGCTCCTACTATTCAAGTTAATCTGGAGGGGATCCAATGATAGAAGGGTGGCCGAGATAGCTTTGAGACTAGATATTTAGCAGAACTTCGACGAGAGCGGATCTATCCCCAACAATAATTAAAACTTCTAATAGAGCAAATAAAAGTCAATGAAGCTCTTTGAAGAACATGTTTAGAAAGTTTTTCAATTAATACACTGAAGAACTCTTTGAATGCTTAAAATTGATTGCTTTCAGTTGTCTAGAATACTTTTAAGCTCAAACTTGGCTTTTCTCTTTCTTTTCTTTCTTTTGGCTCTTCTCTCTTATTTTAATTAAGTTTGAATGCCTTTAAATACTTCAAAAAGCTAAACTAGTTGTTAGGGACCAAAAACTAGCCATTGAAAATCTTTTGAAAAAATCTAGAATTTTTGCAGAATTAGCCGTCATTGCTATTAGCCATAGTTGAGTCGACTCCAGGCCAAGTAAGGGTCGACTCAAGCACTATTCTATAGAAACACTATTTTGTCTTTCCTAAGAGAGTTCGTTCATTGTCAAGTAAGGGTCAACTCAAAGTTTAGCAATGAATCTTCTATATTCTATCTGATTGGAGAACAACTCAAACTTATATGGGGGTCGACTCCTAGTCTATACCATTTGAAAAAAGTGTGCTAGAGTTGATTTTTTTAAACTATGGATTGACTCTAAGTTCCTTTTTCTTGATTTTTTATGATGCAACTTTATTCAATCAATCACTTCTACTTCCAAAATTTATCAATTGATATATGCCTTTTAAGAATGATTTTAGCTTTTGTTGAGGGTAAAATAGCTTCCGCCAATGTTTGATAAGTTTTGACCTTGTTAGTCTTCTAAAATTGCCATTTGGGTTCAAGACACACTCCAATTCGATGTTCAACCAAGTTAGCCCCCTAGTCCAAATGAGCATCAAAGGATCACCTCTAAATTTAGCTAGTTAAGAGCTTCAATCAAGGGCAGCTCATCTTGAAAATGATAATAACTTTCATCGATATCCGATCTTGTGTGTTAGCTGAGCTCTTTTACTCCAACCCTCCAACTCAGTCCTGACAATAGCAGGTCTTGCCGAGACTATATCTTAAAATTTGGCCAAATAAACTTGAGCTAGTAAATAGAATTCATCATCTGCTTGATTTTGATCTTCAATCTGGGATAAGCAATAACCGCTTTACAAACATTGAACTTCACTACTATCCAATCCTAACCATGGGCCGACCTTGGATACTGGCCGAAACTTCATCAAAATAAGTAAAGCAGCTTCATGGTAGTTTCAATTAAGGAACCCGATACTCTTTTGATTCCCAACTTCGACCGACTCTGAGGATGGTTGAGCTTTCAAAAGTAGTTGAAATAGTTCTACCGCAGTCCAAATCCAAAATTTGATCTACAAATTCATCACTCTCAATCTAAAGATTGATCTTAAAGCTTAGTCCATCCGATCCTAGGCCTCCAATGGCTTAACCTTAAGTCAAGTGACTCATGATAAGGTTCGGAAGTATCTGACCATTTGTTCGAACTTTAGCAAATAATATCCAACCACCGATAGTGTGAGGATTTGTAGTGCTCCCAAGCCTTGGGAGGCCATGGGAGGAGTCAGGGGATTGGCTCCAGAGATTCTAGGAGCTTGGTTGGTGCTTCAAAGATCTAGAACATAAGGTAAAGCAAGAAACCAAAGTCAGAGAATCAAGACTACAAAAATAAGATTTTTTGCAGGTTAGCTGGCTCAGTCCAAAACTGGATCAGCTAAGTCTCAGTGCACAGGCAAAATAGAGAGCTACACGTTCGAAACTGTTGGCACAGCATAGAACTAGGCCGGCTCAATTTCAGACTGAGCCGACCTAGTGAAACTTAGCCAACTCAGTGTTAAGACTGAGTTGGCTCAGTGCACGGGTAGAGTTATATGAGGGTTTGTTTTGGGCTAGGGTCTGGATTGATCCTAGGGATCTTAAGTCTTGGTTTGAAAGGTCTTAAGGGGGCTAATTCATATATGGGTTGGGTTTAGATGCAGAGGATGAGAGCATGGGAGACATGGGTGTACATGGACTTGGTGAGTGCTTTCATGTATTAGGTTAGTTAGGAGAGCTTTTAGTCAGGCCTAATGGCTATGTATAAATACATAGGTTATATTAGAATTTTCAAGGTTGGAATCAATGCAGACCTTCTCTTCTTCAACTCTCTTCTTCTCTTCTCTCTAGAGTTGCCGCCCTAGGGTTCTTGAAGAAGGCCTAGAGAATGGGGGGCATCTCCCTCAAGCCCAAGAAGGGAGGCACCCGATCACAGATCCATGTGGAGGATTGGTGATATACTGCCTATAGAGAATGTCATAGGTTCCTTCAGGTCCGTGCTAAAGATTAGGGACTTCCGCAACATGGTATCGGGGCTTGTGATGCTAAGGATGATTGGCATTCGAGCGATATCATGGAACATCAATTGATTTCAGAAAAAGGTGATGCCAGTTGGTGCATTTACATTTGGTATAAACAATAGCCCACTCTCCATAATAAACTCTAAGCAATCCGAATGGCCTATGATATTTGGTTACGACGGTCACTGTCAATTTATTATAAGCTCCATCTATAAATAGGACCCTCCATGTAGGTTTTCTTCTCTAAACACTCTCTTTATTTTCAATCTCTTAAGTACTCCATTCTTGTTGGCCATACTACTAACTTGATTGTCAGAGGATCCATGCTAGAGCCACCTCCGACCAAGACTTTGTTTTGTAGGTTCCATTGGTGGGATCCTGATTTCCACTTCTAGCAATCTCTAGTGGACGTTCATTTTCTGTACTAATAGAATTGGTGCTAGAGAAAGAATCCATGAGCTCTTGTTCTAAAAGGAATATCTAGTCGAGCAATCATCCTTGACATTCAAGTGGAAATGCCTCCCAAAAGAGCCTCCTCTCGATAATCCAATCATCCAGTTCTGGCACCTTCATCTATACCACAACCTTCCTAGCTGGTAGCAATGGTGGATGCAAGTCAGTTCAACCTATTAATACAATAGATGAAGAGCCTCACGGAAGTTGTGTAGGTTATACAATAGGCTCTGACACCGGCACCACCTGAGAGACCATTGTCGGAGCACCAAAATTTGGAGCAAGGAAGATCCACTTGGAGAAGGTAGCCATAAAATTTTGGAAAGAAAAAATAGAGAGCTACAAGTACCTATTCTGAGCATGATTCCACCTTCGAAAAATCTTTACAACCATTAAGTTTACTACACTTTGAGATTTATGATAGAGATAATATCCTTGATTAGAAGCTCTAAGAAATGAACCATTTGATCAAGGAGCTCCGCCATGCAGCCCCTATTTGGAATGATTGATGCATGCTAATCTATAGCTATGGCAAGTACACCAGTCGATCAAGTAATAAAGTGAGTAGAGTATCATCCCTAGAGGATTAGAAAATATGTACTGAAAAACTCTTTCCTAAGGTCTATTTAGATAATCGATTTATAAGAATTAAGAAAAATAAAAAAATAAATTAATAAATTGTAAGGAAATAGAGAATGTATAATTTTTTGGATTTTAAACTCAAGAGCAATAGATTACTAAGGCAATCGGTTCACCAACTCAATCAATATAATATTTAAGTATTTATATAAATTAAGTTAATTTTGTTTTATGTGACGGTGGAGTCTTTAAGTTATTCACTACCCTTTGGTCCAGGCATAGCAAAACTATCAATATTTATTAACTACCCTTTGGTCTAGGTGTAATTTAAATAAATACTAATGCTTTAAGTTTTGTGAAATCCTCTAATTAAAATATGCTGCATCCAAAGTGCACTAAAATTTCTACATGCATATGAATTCTAATTCGACTCATGATACAAGATATATAAATCAAGAAGCTTCGACAAAGACGTACTTGGTCCGTATCATCTATGCCCATCAAATCAATTAGAAGATGGCCAATAATCTAAAAGCAATAAGAATAGATGTATATACTCTTCATGAATAAAATATAAATTTAAAAGCAAATTATACTAAATATTGCATCAAAAGAGTGGCTACACTTTAGCCTTAGTAAAATAAATTTAGTTCATGGTAACAAGATCAAAAATAATAAATAAAATAAAAAGCATGAAGAAATTAGATTGTTTATTCATCGAAATTGATCGTCCGTTGCTCTTAGAGTAGAGAACTCAATGAAGAAGAAGAGCCGCTTGATTGATCTTCAAGAGAGAAAAGAAAATAAAGAATGAAAACTCTCTCCAGACCTCTCCCTTTTTCTCCCTAAAACTCTCTATTGTGCTCTATCTCCCCAACTCTGTCTAATTCCAAACTCTCTAGCTCTCTGCTTATTCTTCTCAGCAACAACAGGCAGCAGGCCTTTAAATAGGCTAATTAGGATGGTCTTGGGTCGAAATTTCATTAAAATCGGGTTTAAAGCTCTTAAAAAAACTCAGAAAGAGCCCTAGATTGATTTTGACCATTGGATGTCGATCAAACAAGCTAAAAACCACTCAAAAATTATTTTAAAAATCCAAATCAAGTCGGAATTCATTTGGACCATTGGATTAGCCTTAAAGATTAAATTTGGGCCATCAGATCATGCTTAAAGATGGCTTTAGATGCTTATTTAAAATTGGATTTAGCCTCCACCATTGGATCTCGATCGACAGCCATCTGGACCAACCATCAACACACAGAAATTGACCATTCAACCAAATCGCAACAAACAACATCCATCGGATCTAGGAAAATTCATAGAATACTATGGATCGATTGCGAGCCCAATCTTGCATGGACCACTGCATTTGCCAGCGAATCAGCACATGCGTTGTCGTGTGAAATATCAAAAATGCCATTGCTCTAGTTATTGTAGCGGTCCACTGTACGCCGCGAAAAATCCTGACGTCAGCACGACGTCAGCAGTTCAGGTGGGTCGAGTTGTCAGGTTGCTCTGAATGCAGTCAGGCTGGGCCAATTTGCTGAGCCGGTTTGAACTAGACTGGCCGGTATTTAAATATTATTTTTTTATTTTTTTCTTCATTTCCTTTGAAATTTAATTTTGGGCTTATTTGAAGTCCGTTTTGCTTGAAACTTATTTCAGTTGAACCAGAGAAATAAGATCTTCCTATTGACAGCCTTCTTTCTTACAAAATACCAATAAAAGTATCAATTTCTTAAAAATGAGTTAATTTATTTTATAATTTAATATTTTTATTATTATATTTTTATTATTTATCAATGATGAAATTTGCATAGACTCATCATTCACTGCCTAGATTATGCAGAAGTCCATCCCATCGAACTTTTAGCTTCCTTAAAAGTTATGATGGAACTTCGGATCCAGTTGACCATCTAGAAGACTTTCGAACTATGATGCTGCTCAATAGCACTTCAGATATCATTTTGTGCTGAGCTTTTCCATCGACCCTAAAGAGTACGGTAAGAAACTGGTACTCGAGCCTAAAATTGACTATCATTTATTCCTTTGACTAGCTAAGCCATCAATTTTTGGCTTACTTCATTAGCAACCGACATCAGAGATCAAACTTGGATTCCCTCATCAACATCAAGCAAAAAAACGGATAATCCATTTGAGCCTATATCAGGCACTTCAACAACATTGCTTTAGAGGTCCAAAATTTAGACCAATCTATTATAATGGCTATTTTGAAGGATGGCCTTCTGAAGAATGATCTCCTCTTCTCGTTAGAGAAGAAATATCCTCAGGACTTTGTTGATATGCTGGATCGAGTTGAAGGATATGCCCAAGTTGAAGAAGCCTTCAAGCTACAGGATGATGATGCCGTAAGGAAGCGATAGGTGGGGGAGTCTAGCAAACTCACCTCTATAGAAAAATCAAGAGATGGTCAGCCACATTCTAGGACACCTCCTAAATGCAGAAGAACTTGAACTCTACCTCAAGCTCGTCAACCAAGGAGCCCTTATAAAAGAATATGGCAAAGTCCCTCTTCTAGAAGATTCAATAATTATTCCCCTCTGAATGCTCTAAAAACTCATGTTCTAATGGAGATTAAGAAGCAATTATCAAGGTCAGAGAGGTTGCAGTCTCATCTAAGTGCAACCTCAACAAGTACTATCTGTACCATCATAACCACGATCACAATACTAAATAATATATTTAGCTCCAAGATAAAATTGAGGAGCTAATTCGGTGAGGTCAGCTGGATCAATTCCTATAATGTCAGCCTAAGAGGAGAGAAGAGTGGCCAAGAGCTCTTTCATAGCTAGAGCAACTTCAAAGGAAAGAACCTCAAGGAGATTGACCTCTGCTTGAAATCATCAACACCATAGTTGGGGGACATTAGCAAGAAGAAGCTAGTGGATCGATAGAACCAATGAAGAGATGAAGAACCCATCACTTTCACTAAAGAAGACGTACAAGGGGTTCAATTTTTATATGATGACACTGTTGTAATTCGCTAAACATTGCCAACTATGATGTACACAGTATCTTGATTGATAATAAAAGTTCTGCCGATGTCTTGTTTTATGATGCTTTCTCCAAGATGTTTATACCTGATAGTCATATGGGACTAAGTTCTCCTCTAGTAGGATTTTCTAGTGATACTATATTGGTTGAGGGAATAATCATTCTACCAATTGTGGTAGGTTAGTATCCAAAATAATCACAAGCTCAGATTGATTTTTTAGTAGTAAAAGCTTCTTCTCCTTATAACGTTACTCTCGGATGATCTAAATTTAATGCACTCTAAGCCATGGTGTCGACATATTATCTAAAAACCAAGTTTCCAACAAAATTTGGGGTTGGAGAAATTTAAGGTGATCAAGCTCTGGCATGACATTATTATACAATTGATTTGCAAAATGGTAAGCAGTCTGAAGTCTACCTTATGGATGGTTTGGATATTCGGGATGATCTAATTGAAGAATGGGGAGAACCTATTGATAATCTTATCACAATCTCTCTGAATGCTTGGAACAAAGACCATATAATTCAAATTGATTCAAATATAGATGAAGAAGTTAAAAGACAACTTGTTATCTTTTTGCAAAAGAATGCAGATGTTTTTGCTTGGGCTTTTGTAGACATGGCAAGAATAGATGCTGAGGTGGTGGAGCACTATCTGAATGTGGACCATGTGCACCAACCTATAAAATAGAAGAAGCAAAGTTATGCACTAAAGTATCAGAAGGAAATAGCGAATGAGGTAGAATCTTATCCAGATTGGATTGCCAATGTGGTCCTTGTTAAAAAAGCAAATGGGAAATGGCGGATGTGTATAGATTTTACTGATTTGAACAAGGCCTATCCAAAAGATAGCTACCCTCCATCTTGAATTGATCAGTTGGTGGATGCAATCTCAGGTCAAGAGCTCCTTACCTGAAGAAAATGATCAAGAATTTTAGGGATGGATTTCGAAACTTTTCCAAAGATCAGAATGAAGGGAAAAACCTATTTTTCCAGGTCAAGTTCATTCAAATCTAATTTGAACAAGAGAAATATTTCAAAAATTTTTCTCTTAGATCTAAATTAGATCTGATACTTTTCAAATCTGATTTGATGGATATAATAAAATAAATTAAATTAAATTAAATCAAATTTAATTTATACCTTGTTCTTGGGTAATCTTATTATCCTGTGATGATCCTGCTGATTGCCTAAGGTTCTAGATATAGCCACGCAATCACCTAGCCTCTACCGATATCCACTCAGGCAGGATTTGGATATCTCTTCCTTCTCAATCTTTCTTTCAAAGATTAAATCTGGATCTGATCTTGAAGGTCTTCAAAATAACTTTTGAAGATCCGATGTCATCTCTTGCAGTAGTGCTGCCTTCTTCCTTTCTTGTCATCTTTTTCTTGCCTGGATCGCACCAAACTAAAGCCCAAAGTCCCTTGGGCATGGAGAGGAGAGAGAGGATTAGAGGTAGGCATGGAGGAGAGAGAGAGATGGCATGTGGCATGGGCAAGGGAAGAACCTCTCTAAACCTAGGCATAGATAGGGTTCATATAGACCTTGCTGCACCATGTAGTGCCACATCATCTCGGTCAATCACATCTCTTCATGCAATCAGATCAAAATCAAATTGATGGGATGTCATCACCTGATTCAATCAGATGAGAGCCCCTCTCCAACATCCTTAGGTGGCACTAAGACTGGTCGAAGTGGAGTCTTTGGCACCACCTAGTTTGATGCCAAGAAGCAACCTAGAGTCCCATCTGTATGAGACTCTAGGTAGCATTATCCTTGGGCGCATGCCTCCCTAGGTGTGCACCCCCTCCTTTCCTCTTTCTAGTAGGGAGACAAATCCCTATCTGCTCTACAATGGATGCATGACACATAGGCAGATCTCTAAGTGTCAAAGGTCATGGTTTGACCAAAGTCAAAAGACAAGAATTAGCAAGTGATGAAAAATGGTAGGTATTATCTCAAATTTATCTCATAAATTAAGACAACCATTTTCTAACTCAGACAAGCTTTAGTTAGACCAAGTAAAGATACCTAAGTGAGCTAAAACATATTTGGCTCAGTTGAGATAATATTTAATGATTGTTGAAGGAGAACTTTAGGCTCAATCGTGTGCTAGCACGATTTTCTTGAACCTAATTGAATCTAATTCAAATCAATTGAACTGAGTTAGTCCAATTGATAATATCTAGATCCAAACTCTTATTTGTGTGATCCAGTTAGGTTCAATTCTATATGATAATGAGATATGTCGCGATCTCTATCATCGACATCATTGAAACACCTTCCAATGGATCAGAACTTTTCTGATTTAGACAACTAGAATGATCGATCATCCAAATCATTCTAATTGCTCCCAAAATCCACTAGTGACACCTAGCAGTATATGGTGGCAATCCATCAGAACTAAAAATGAACCTCTGGGTGCAGTTACATGAGTGATTAAGTTCTTCTATCTTGAGCCCCTATCGGTTTAGGGTTAAGGTGAACTCGTCAAACCCTAATTTTCATCATATGAATTAATCATTCGATTCAAGTTCGATGTGAAAACCTTAATAGAAACTCTTTCTATCATTTCACTCTACCATGTCCATGGGCTTATGGACTTGATTCTCATGATCATCATAGGTCTACTCCTCATCTATCGAGGTAGATAGATTTTCTCTTGGTGCAATCTAATTTCTACAATGAACATGCTATAGCTAACATACTTCTCAGGATTTTGGATGGCTAGAAGATCGAGTCGTGGTGTAGTCAAACTATAACACCCTCAAGGTGAACTGTCGATGCACCTCAGGATAAAGAACCAGACACACCACTATAGCTTCGAGCCGGTCATCGACGAGAAGGTAGACTTTCTTATGACTGCTCGAGGTGGTCACGCTTAGTGCTCTTGTTCTCTAACGAATACCTGTGCTCTCACTTCGGTGTCTCTATGCCGTAGACTCAAGACTCATCTGCTATAAAGAAGTAATTATACACCAACTTTTTGGATCAATCACCATCCTCATGATGATCCTACAGTCGGGAGCATTTTATGAGTTATAATGAAAATTCATGTCTCAAATTTTCAACTCTTAAAAATAAGAATTATCATTGCCATTAACTCAAGGAATGTATCACAAACACTAAATACATATTATGATAGAAAATAATTTATTTTATTATTTATAGTTAAAATTATAATTTACCCTTAGAAGTGTATAACAAGTGTCAGCCAATTCTAGCTTTTAGGGCACACATATCTAACAAAGTCCCACTTGACCTAAAGCCAATTGACTATAAATCTAAGTCCCATCTTCTCATGGTGGGCTTCGATCTTCTGCTGGCCTAATGGCTTTGTGAGTGGATCCGCCGCATTATCTATAGAGTCGACTCTCTTGACCTCGACGTAATCTTTATCGAGATAATCACGGATGAGGTGGTATCACCGCTCGATGTGCTTGAATTTCTGATGAGACCTTGGCTTCTTAGCAAAGGCTATGTGCCATTATTATCATAGTATAGAGGAATGGCATCTGATGGCATCACTTCGATCTCTGTGGCAAACTTCTTGTACCAGAATGCCTCCTTCATGACTTTTGATACAGCGATGTACTCTACTTCCATGGTGGAATCTACTATCACTATCTGCTTGAAACTCTTTCAACTGACAGCACCATCATTACATATAAATAGACTTTCAGATATCGACTTTCGATCATCTACATCGGATATAAAATCTGAGTCTGTATACCCCTAGACTTAGAGTTCTCCATTACCAAAAATCAACAACATATTCTTAATTCTTCTCAAGTACTTAAGAATACATTTCATAGAAGTCCAGTGTTCTTCATCTGGATTTGACTGATATCTGCTCGTGACACTCACAGCATGGGCTATATCAGGACGTGTACATAACATGGCATACATGAGGTTCTCTATTGCTGAAGCATAAGGGATCTTGCTCATGCGTTCTATCTCCTCAGGTGTGCTAGGACATATTTTCTTGGAGAGATGAATGTCATGTCTGAAGGATACTAATCCCCTCTTAGAGTTTTCTATGCTAAACTACTTTAGCACTTCCTCTATATACATCTTCTGTGAAAGTCTTAACATCCTATTCGGTCTATCTCTATAAATCGTAATTCCTAGAATAAAGGATGCTTCTCCTAGGTCTTTCATGAAGAATTCTTTAGATAACCATATTTTAACTATGGTCAACATGGAAATATTGCTAGATATATGTGCCCTAGAGGCCATAATTGGTTGACACTTGTAATACACTTCTAGGGGCAAAATTATAATTTTGACTAATATCAATAAAATGAGTTATTTTCTATCACATATGTGTATTTAGTGTCTGTGATACATCCTTTGAGTTAATGGTAATAATAATTCATATTTTCAAGAGTTGAAAATTTAAGACAAGAATAATCATTATTAACTTAAAAAATGCTTCCAACCATAGGATCATCATGAGAATGGTGATTGATTCGGAAGATTGGTGTACAATCGCTTTTCTTTAGTAGATGAGTCTTGAGTCTATGGTGTGGAGACATTGGAGCGAGAGTACAGGTACTCGTTAGAGAACGAGGGCACTGAGCGTGACCATCTCGAGTAGTCATTAGGGAGTCTACCTTCTCGTCAATGACTGACTCGATGCTGCAGTAGTGTGTTTGGTTCTTTGACCTGAGATGCATTGGCAATCACCTTGAGGGTGTTATAGTTTGACTACACCATTACTCGGTCTCCTAGCCATTCAGAATCCTAAGGTGTATGTTGGCTATAGCATGTTCATTGTAGGAACTGAATAGCATCAAGATGGAATCTATCTACCTCGGTGGTAGAGGAGCAGCCCTATGATGATCATGAGAATCAAGTCCAGAAGGCCATGGCCATGGCAAAGTGAAATAATAGAAAGAGTTTCTATTTAGTTTTTCACATCGAACTTGAATCGAATGATTACATCATATGACAGAGACTAGGGTTTGACGAGTTCACCTTAACCCTAATCAGATCAGGGCTCGAGATAGAAGAACTTAATCACATAGGTAGCTGCACCAAGAGGTTCGCATTCAGCTCTGATGGATTGCCACCATATACTGCTAGGTGTCACTGGTGGATTTTGGGAGCAATTAGAATGATTTAGATGATCAATCATTCTAGCTGTTCGAATCAGAAGAGTTCTGATCCATCGAAAGGAGTTTCGATGATGTCGATGATAGAGATGATGA
>QRFJ01004895.1:48638-127562 GCA_006176705.1 Cocos nucifera
GAGAGAGATTCAACCAAAGGTCCAAAGAACTTTTGGATATGGAAAGGAGATGGAGAGGTGGGTTTGGCATAGAGGAAGAGGGCAGAGGCAGACCTTGGTTGTTAGATATATGTGCCTAGAAGCCAGAATTGGCTGACACTTGTAATACACTTCTAGGGGAAATTGTAATTTTGACTATAATTAATGAAATGGGTTATTTTCTATCACACATGTGTATTTGTGTCTGTGATACATCCTTTGAGTTAATGGTAATGATAATTCCATATCTTTCAAGAGTTGAAAATTTAAGACATGAATAATCAATTATAATCATAAAACAGCTCCGATCCATAGGATCATCATGAGGAGGTGATTTTGATCCGGAAGGTTGGTGTACGATCGCTTCCTCTTTAGTAGATGAGTCTTGAGACGTCTAAGGATGTGGAGACACCAAGAGCGAGAGTACAGGTAACTCGTAGAGACGAGGGCCTGAGCGCTGTGACCACCCTCGAGGTAGTCATTAGGGGTCTACTTCTCGTCAATGACTGAACTCGATCTGCAAGGTGCTGGTTCTTTGACCTGAGATGGCATCGGCAGTTCACTCTTGAGGGTGTTTATAGTTGACTACACCATTACTCGGTTTCCTAGCCATATGGAACCCTGAGGTGTATGTTGGCTGTGACATGTTCATTGTAGGAATGGATGCATCAAGATTGGGATCTATCTACCTCGGTGGTAGAGGAGTAGCCCTATGATGATCATGAGATATCAAGTAACAGAACCATGGCCATGGTAGAGTGAAATAATTAATCAAGAGTTTTCTATTTAGATTTTCACATTGGACTTGAATCGAATTGATTACATCATATGACAGAGACTAGGGTTTGCGATTCACCTTAACCTAATCTGATCGGGGCTCAAGATAGAAGAACTTAATCACACAGGTGCTGCACCAGAGGTTTTGCATTCAGCTCTGATGGGTTGCCACCATATAGCTGGTGGTCACTGGTGGATTTTTGGGACAATTAGAATGATTTAGATGATCGATCATTCTAAGCTGTTCGGAATCAACGAGTTCTGATCCATTCGAAAGGAGTTTCGATGATGTCTATGATAGAGATCATGGACATATCCCATTATTCATACAGAACTGAACCTAACTGGGTCACCAAACAAGGGTTTGATTAGTGATCATCAATTGAACTGATTCTAGTTTCATTTGATCTGAAGAGATTTCATTAGGTTCAAGGAAATCGTGCTAAGCACTCGATTGAACCTAACGTTCTTCTTTTACTTCATAAATAATGTTGTCCTGACTGAGCCAAAGGAGTTTGTGCTCAATGCCAGAGGTTCTTCATTATGGTCTGAACTGGAGGTTTGTCCAAGTCAGAATAGTTGTCCTTAATTTGTAAGACATTACCTGCCATTTTTGTACAATGCCATTTCTTTTGTTCTTTGGACTATTGGTCAAAAGTCATACCTTTGACTGGTTAAATGTTGGACCATTGAACCTTGACTTTTGACCACATGTCAATGCACTCCTTGGAGAGCTGGTGGGGGCTTATCCCCTGCCAGGACCTGGCAAGGAAGAATGGGCGCTGCCAAGGGTTGGCGTGAGCCCAAGTAGGGAGGCGCCTAGGAGTCCTTGTTGACAGGACTCCACCTCCCCTTTTGGTTCCCATCAGAGTTCACTAAGAATCCAGTTTGACTGGTTTAGCACCCTCTAAGGAGGAAATACAGGGGTCTTATTCAACCAATCAGATTTAGATCTGATTTCACAAAGGGTTGTGATTGGTTGAGAAGAAGAGGAGTTGGATCACAAGAGGTCTTATAAATAAGACCCTGCGCCCAACCCTAATTCTAATGCTATTAGATACGCCCCAAGGCTGCCTCTCCCATCCTTCTCCATGCCTAAACTTCTTCTCCTCTGCTTCTCACGTCCAAAAGGTGTTTTTGACTTAGTTTGGTGCGATTCAGATCAGGAAGGGCGATCAAAAGCAAGAAGGCTTCGCTGTTTGCAAAGGACGATTGCAGATCTTCAAAAAGAGTTTTGAAAGATCCTCCAAAATCAGATCCAGATCTAATTTTTGGAGGTGTGATAGAGAAGAAGAGGTTCTCCAGATCCAACCCGAGTGGATACCGGTAGAGGCCAGGCGCTTGCGTGGCTAAGATCCAGAACCTTCCGCTGCAATCAGGATCACATCACTCCAGGGTAATAGGATTACCCAAATCAGGTAAATTTGAATTTGATTTAATTTATCTTGTTTTATTTTATTTTTAAAATAATAAGAATCAATCTAAAACATATCAAGATCTGATTAAGGTCAAGGAGAAAATTTTTGAATATATCTCTTGATCTAATCAGATTTGGACGAACCTGGACCGAAAAATCAGGATTTTCCTTCAACTGGTATCAGAGCCATGGTTCTAAAATTGTTTAGATCTGATTTTAATTTTATTTTAATTAAAAATAATGTGATTTCAGATGTCACATAATATGTGATCAGATATGAAATCAGAAAAATTAAAATTAAATGATTTGGATCTAAGAACATGAAAGATATGCATGACAGTTCTAGAATAGAATAGTTCTATAGAATAGTTTTGCATGTCTTTGATTTAATATGATTAAATCATATTTTAGATCTTCTTATTTACTATTTTTCTGATATTATAAGTATTATAATCAATCTGATAAACAGCAAATAAAATTATTTAATTTTAATATCATATGAGTATGATTAGATTCATGACTAGACTAATTGTAGAATAGTTCTACATAATTGTCTAGATTAGAATTTATTTTGATTAGATCAATTTAAATCTAATTTTTCAGATTATTATGTGAAAATTTAGATATGAAAACATGCATGATTTGATACATGAGATGTATGCAAAATATGCCATGATTGATCCTACTTTATATATGAAGATATATAATATAGATCTGATATTATTTTTGTAGATTTACATGTTCCTGATTAGGGCGTTCCTCTTGACCGTCCGGTCAATAAGAACGAAGAAGGGTTTAAGGCCCTTCTCCCATTCGATGGGGTGTTCTTATGACGTGTAGGGGTGCTGCGTGTTGTCCTTAATCAGAAACCAAACTTACTTTCTGCAAAATCTAGATCCTGAAACCCTAGGATTTATTGTGCATATTTTGTTTATGAACCCAACTTAATTAAGAATTAGTTTATGGAATATTAATTAGGTCTAAAATTGAGAATTTCAGATCTAAACATATTCAATAATACTGGGTTCAGGCTTGGGTAGCTCAATTAGGTCTAAGCGGTTGATCAAATCGAATCAAGAGTTGGTTAGATGGGATCAACAATGCTTAAATTGACCAGCCTAATAGGATTAAGTCTGGGTCAAGATCGAGTCACGATCAAGCAAGACTAATTAGGCTCAGAGGTTAGAGTCTGGATTGTAGGCTAACCCAATTGGTTCTGACTCAACAATTTGGTGTCTAAGGTAAGTTTGGCACAGACGACCGACTAGTTTTTAATTGGAAGCTACTCGACCTGAATGCGTTCTTGTGCGAGTTAACGGCATATTCCTTCCACCGGTCTCACTTACCTGGCCATATCTGTTGACACAGTTCTGATCTGAGGTGGTCAATAATCCGAGCTGACCCATGCCACTAGGTTAGTCATAATTGTTATGACTAAGCCAAGTCTAGTTTAATGAGACCTGAATTCAATTCTCCCTAAGAAAAGATTAAGTCCGAGGTCTTCCACCATTGTAGACGTGCGGCCCTTCCGGGTTGATTGTTCTCGGCTGGATACAGTGGCTCAGTTGCACCGGGAAGACGCAACCATGTCTATTAGGCATTGGATGCTATGGGCTGGAGGATGAGTTGGGCTCAATATTCCGGATACGGTGAGAGACCCAATTAGGAACCCAGTCTATGCAAATGGTGGGTCTGACTTAACTAAGAAGTGGATCAATATTCCGGATACGGTGGAGATTCATGAATTAAGAGACCAAGTTTGGGTGCACCATGATTAGAGAATCATTGAACAAGAGTTGTTCACTCATTGGCTAACCCATCACCAATAACTGTTAGGTGAGGTGATGAGTCAGTTGGTGAGCCCGCACCACCCACTAGAAATCATCAATCGCGGAGATTTTCGCATCTCTACAGAGGGAGTGTAGGGATCCGAGAAAATAGTGGGAGCTAATTTGTTTAAAAATAAAATCCCTAAACAAATTGGTCAAGTCAAAATTACAGTATCTAACTAGAATCTTTGACTCTCTACAGAAAAATGTCTGCGTCCAACCCACTGGCACGTATCCTAGACACACATAGACTGACTGGACCCAATTATAAAAGATTGGCTCAGGAACTACAAAATTGTTTTGGGTTCAGAGAAGTTAACACATGTTTTGGACCAGGACCCTCCCACCTTACCAGCTCGTCCATCCACTGAACAGAGAGCGTCTCTGGAAAAATGGATTGACGAAGACAATAAGGCCAGATACTACAATGTTGGGCTCGATGTCTGATGAGCTCCAGTGCCAACATAAGATATCGACTGCTCGCCAAATGTTGGCCCCCTACAGGAGATGTTTGGTGAACAGAGTCGCGCAGCCAAATATCAAGTCACCGAAACGACTTTTTAAGGCTAAGATGCGTGATGGGCAGTCAGTCCAAAGATCACTGTCTGACAATGATCAAGGACATGGAAGAGCTTGAGAAGCTCGATGTGAAGTAGGACTTGGACTTGCAGAATGATATTTATTCTGCAATCCTTGACTGATGCATATGGGCAATTCATCATGAATTACCACATGCATAAACTTCAGAATTCCTTGGCCGAGTTGATGAATATGCTGGTTACTGCTGAGCTTTCTATGAAAGGTTCTAAAGGCTCAGTTCTTGCTATGGAACGGACTTCTTCCAAAAGAAAGTCTTATGGAAAGAAAAAGAAGTCTGTGAAAAAGCAAAAGATAGAAGGATCAAAGAAGAAGAAGGCAGAACCGAAGAAGAAGGTCGATGGCAAAGGAAAGTGTTTCCATTGCAACAGCGACGGCCATTGGAAGCGGAACTGCCCTACTTACCTGGCCACCCTAAAGAACAAGAAGGAAGGTCCTTCTGGAGGTATGCTCGTTATTGAGTCTAACCTTACGGTTTCTTCTGCATCCAGTTGGGTGCTTGACTCTGGTTCTAGTGCTCATCTGTGCACTTCTATGCAGGGTCTTGAGGATAGCAGGAGGCTGAGGGATGGAGACATGATCCTACGCGTTGGTAATGGAGCAAGAGTTGCTGTAGTAGCCGTGGGAACATACCCTCTGCGATTACCATCTGGTTTAGACTTAGTTTTAAAAGACTGTTATTATGTGCCTACAGCTAGCAGGAATTTGATTTCTGTTTCATGCTTAGCACAAGAAGGTTATGTGATCACCTTCTTTAAGGACCATTGTAACATTCTTTATGAAAGAAATAAAATTGCAAATGGTTTCCTTGTTAATGGTCTTTATCAGTTGCATATTGATGTACCTGTTTTTAACTATTCGAGCAAACCGTGAATGCCAAACGACCTAGGGATAGTCCAAATGACAGATATCTATGGCACCTGAGATTAGGTCATATAGCAGAAGATAGGATTAACAAATTGGAGAAAAATGGGCTATTGAGTCCATTGACTTTTGAGTCATATCCAACTTGTGAATCTTGTCTTCAAGGCAAAATGACTAAACACCCTTTTGTTGGACATGGGGACAGGGCCACAGATCTCCTTGCCCTAGTACATACTGATGTGTGCGGCCCATTCGATGTGCCGGCTAGAGGCAATTTTGTCTACTTTATTACCTTTACCGATGATCTGTCTAGGTATGGGTATGTGTATCTTATGAGACATAAGTCTGAAGCCTTTGAAAAGTTCAAAGAATTCAGACATGAAGTAGAAAAACAAATTGGAAAACCCATTAAGGTTCTTCGATCAGATCGAGGAGGTGAATACCTTAGCCGGGAATTCCTAGACTATCTTAAGGAAAATGGCATAGTCTCTCAATGGACTCCACCAGGAACACCTCAACTCAACGGGGTTTCAGAATGGAGAAATCGGACTCTATTGGATATGGTTCGATCCATGATGAGCTTCACAGACCTCCCAGATTTTCTTTGGGGACATTCATTATTAACTTCAATCTATTTACTGAATAGGGTTCCCTCTAAAACCATTCCTACCACACCGTATGAGATATGGCACGGTAAGAAACCAAGTCTGAGTCATCTCAGAATTTGGGGTTGTCCGGCTTATGTCAAAAGACAACAAGCGGACAAGTTAGAATTTAGGTCCTTTAGAGCTCGATTCATAGGATATCCTAAAGAGTCATTAGGATACTATTTCTACATTCCAGAAGACCACAATGTGATTGTGAGTCGACATGCCATATTTCTTGAAAAACAGTTTATTCAAGATAGTGGCATTGGAAAGCAGATTAAGCTTGATGAGAAAGTCTCACAAGCAAAACGAGCTAAGGACCAAGTGGAACACAAATCAGGTTGAGCCAATAAGAACATACCTCCTCCACCTCGTAGATCGAAAAGGTTTTCCCGTCCTCCTGAAAGATACTTAGGTATTATTTCAGAGGACGTAGAGGAAATGTTCCTCAAAGTAATGGTGCTCATGGTGATGATCCCAAAACCTATAACGAGGCGATATCAAGATATCGACTCCGAGAAATGGCTTGAGGCAATGAAAGTCAGAGATCGACTCGATGCAACTCAAACAAGTCTGGACCTTGGTAGATCCACCAGAAGGTATAGTACCTATTGGGTGTAAATGGATCTTCAAGAGAAAGATTGGTGCAGATGGGAATGTGGAGACATTCAAGGCTAGATTGGTGGCAAAAGGTTATAGTCAACGTGAAGGCATTGATATCAGGATACCTTTTCCCCGGTAGCTATGCTTAAATCCATCCGCACATTGCTTGCTGTTTGCAGCCTATTTCGATTATGAAATATGGCAAATGGACGTGAAAACGGCATTCCTAAATGGATATCTTGAGGAAGATATCTATATGGAACAGCCGCTAGGTTTCACATCCAGTGATACTGATCACAAGGTTTGCAAGCTGCAAAGGTCCATATATGGACTTAAGCAAGCATCTCGGAGCTGGAACACTCGTTTCAATGATGTGATCAAAAAGTTTGGTTTCATCAAAAACGAAGAGAAACCATGTGTTTTCAAAAGGGTCAGTGGGAGCGCTGTTGTCTTCCTTGTATTGTACGTGGATGAACATCCTCCTTATTGGGAATGATATTCCCATGTTGACATCAGTCAAGGTGTGGTTGTCTAAGGAATTCTCCATGAAAGACCTAGGTGAAGCATCCTTTATTCTAGGAATTAAGGTCTATAGGGATAGACCGAATAGGATGCTAGGACTTTCACAGAAAATGTACATAGAGGAAGTACTAAAGAGGTTTAGTATGAAAAACTCTAAGAGGGGATTAATACCCTTCAGACACGGTATTCATCTTTCCAAGAAGATGTGCCCCAGCACACCTGAGGAAATAGAACGCATGAGCAAGATCCCTTATGCTTCTGCAATAGGGAGCCTCATGTATGCCATGCTATGTACACGACCTGATATAGCCCATGCTGTGAGTGTCACAAGCAGATATCAGTCAAATCCAGGTGAAGAACACTGGACTTCTATGAAATGTATCCTTAAGTACTTGAGAAGAACTAAGGATATGATGTTGGTCTTTGGTAATGGAGAACTCCAAGTTCAGGGATACACAGACTCGGACTTCATGTCCAATATAGATGATCGAAAGTCGACATCTGGAAGTCTGTTTGTGTGCAATGGTGGAGCTGTCAGCTGGAAGAGTTCCAAGCAAACTGTGATAGCAGATTCCACCATGAAGACAGAATATATAGCTGCATCAGAGGCTGCAAAGGAAGCGTTCTGGTATAAGAAGTTTGCTGCAGAAATTGGAGTAATGCCATCAGATGCCATTCCTCTTTACTGCGACAATAATGGCGCCATAGCCCTTGCTAAGGAGCCGAGGTCTCACCAGAAGTCCAGGCACATTGAGCGGCGATATCATCTCATCCGCGATTACCTTGAGAAAGGTTACGTTGAGGTCAAGAGAGTCAACTCCGCAGATAATGTGGCAGACCCACTTACAAAGCCGTTGGGCCAGCAGAAGATCGAAGCCCACCTTGAGAAGATGGGACTTAGACTTGTAGCCAATTGGCTTTAGGACAAGTGGGAGATTGTTAGATATATGTGCCCTAGAAGCCAGAATTGGCTGACACTTGTAATACACTTCTAGGGGCAAAATTATAATTTTGACTATAATTAATGAAATGGGTTATTTTCTATCACACATGTGTATTTAGTGTCTGTGATACATCCTTTGAGTTAATGGTAATGATAATTCATATTTTCAAGAGTTGAAAATTTAAGACATGAATAATCATTATTAACTCATAAACAGCTCCCGACCATAGGATCATCACGAGGATGGTGATTGATCCGGAAGGTTGGTGTACGATCGCTTCTCTTTAGTAGATGAGTCTTGAGTCTACGGTGTGGAGACACCGAAGCGAGAGTACAGATACTCGTTAGAGAACGAGGGCACTGAGCATGACCACCTCGAGTAGTCATTAGGGAGTCTACCTTCTTGTCAATGACTGACTCGATGCTGCAGTAGTGTGTCTGGTTCTTTGACCTGAGATGCATCGGCAGTTCACCTTGAGGGTGTTATAGTTTGACTACACCATTACTCAGTCTCCTAGCCATATGGAACCCTGAGGTGTATGTTGGCTGTGACATGTTCATTGTAGGAACTGGATTGCATCAAGATGGGATCTATCTACCTCGGTGGTAGAGGAGTAGCCCTATGATGATCATGAGAATCAAGTCCAGAATCCATGGCCATGGTAGAGTGAAATAATAGAAAAGAGTTTCTATTTAGATTTTTCACATTGGACTTGAATCGAATGATTACATCATATGACAGAGACTAGGGTTTGACGAGTTCACCTTAACCCTAATCTGATCGGGGCTCAAGATAGAAGAACTTAATCACACAGGTAGCTGCACCAAGAGGTTCGCATTCAGCTCTGATGGGTTGCCACCATATACTGCTAGGTGTCACTGGTGGATTTTGGGAGCAATTAGAATGATTTAGATGATCGATCATTCTAGCTGTTCGAATCAGAAGAGTTCTGATCCATCGAAAGGAGTTTCGATGATGTCTATGATAGAGATCATGACATATCCCATTACCATACAGAACTGAACCTAACTGGGTCACACAAACAAGGGTTTGAATCTGGTGTTCATCAATTGAACTGATCTAGTTCAATTGATCTGAATGAGATTCAATTAGGTTCAAGGAAATCGTGCTAGCACTCGATTGAACCTAACGTTCTTCTTTTACTATCATAAATAAGTTGTCCTGACAGAGCCAAAGGAGTTTGTGCTCAATCAGAGGTCTTCATATGGTCTGACTGGAGGTTGTCCAAGTCAGAATAGGTTGTCTTATTTGTAAGACATTACCTGCCATTTTTGGTCACCTGCCATTTCTTGTTCTTTGACTTCGGTCAAAAGTCTACCTTTGACTGATCAAACGTTGACCATTGACCCTTTGACTTTTGACCACATGTCATGCACCTATTGGAGAGCTGGTGGGGGCTTGTCCCCTGCCAGAACTTGGCAAGGAGAAGGGCGCACGCCAAGGGTGGCGTGAGCCCAAGTAGGAGGCGCCTAGGAGTCCTTGTTGGACAAGGACTCCACCTCCCTTTTGGATTCCAATCAGAGATCTACTAAGAATCCAGTTTGACTGGTCTTAGGCACCCTCTAAGGAGGAATCCAGGGGTCTCTATTCCAACCAATCAGATTTAGATCTGATTTCACAAAGGATTGTGATTGGTTGAGAGGAAGAGGAGTTGGATCACAAGAGGTCTATAAATAAGACCCTGCACCCAACCCTAATTCTAATGCTATTAGATATGCCCCAAGGCTGCCTCTCCCCTCCTTCTCCACGCCTAAACTTCTTCTCCTCTTGCTCTCCACGTCCAAAAGGTGTTTTGGACTTAGTTTGGTGTGATTCAGATCAAGGAAAGGCGATCAAAAGCAAGAAGGCTTCGCTGCTGCAAAAGGATGATTGCAGATCTTCAAAAGAGTTTTGAAGATCCTCCAAATCAGATCCAGATCTGATTTTTGGAGGTGTGATAGAGAAGAAGAGGTTCTCCAGATCCAACCCGAGTGGATATCGGTAGAGGCCAGGCGCTTGCATGGCTAAGATCCAGAACCTTCCGCTGCAATCAGGATCATCTACAGGGTAATAGGATTACCCAAATCAGGTAAATTGAATTTGATTTAATTTATCTTGTTTTATTTTATTTATTAAAATAATAAGAATCAGATCTAAAATATATCAAGATCTGATTAAGGTCAAGAGAAAATTTTTGAAATATATCTCTTGATCTAATCAGATCTGGACGAACCTGGACCGAAAAATCAGGATTTCCCTTCACTTGGGGCATGGGATTTCAATTGCTCTTTGAGTTGGGCGCAGGGTCTTATTTATAGACTATCTGTGATCCAACTCTCTTCTTCCCAACCAATCACAACTCTTTATGAAATCAGATCTAAATCTGATTGGTAAAAATAGAGTTTCCTGGATTTCTCCTTAGAGGGTGCCTAAGATCAGTGAAAGTTGGTTCTTAGGAGAACTTTAATTAGAATCTAAAAAGGAGATGGAGTCCCTATCCAATAGGGACTCCTTGGCGCCTCCAACTTGGGCACACGCCAAGGGTGGCGGTGCGCCCTCCTTCTTGCCAGGTTCTAGCTAGTGGACAGGCCCCCACCAGCTCTTCAATAGATGTGTGACATATGGATAGAAGTCAAAGTGTCAATGGTCAACGTTTGACCAGTCAAAGGTCAACTTTTGACCAAAGTCAAAGGACGAGAAATGGCAGGTGACCAAAAATGGCAGGTAATGTCTTACAAAATAAGACAACCTTTTCTAACTTGAACAAGCTTCAGTTAAAGTGATGGCCTTTGATCGAGCACAAACTCCTTTGGCTTAGTCAAGACAACTATTTATGATAGTAAAAGAAGAACGTTATGTTCAATCGAGTGCTAGCACGATTTTCTTGAACCTAATTGAATCTCATTCAGATCAATTGAATTGGATTAGTTCAATTGATGATCACCATATTCAAACCCTTGTTTGTATGACCTAGATAGGTTTAGTTCCATATGGTAATGGGATATATTTTATTCTAATAAAAAAATAAGTGAATTTTAGATGTCACATGAGATGTGATCAGATCTAAAATCAGAAAAAATTAAAATTAAATGATTTGGATCTAAGATTAGAAAATATGCATGACTAGTTCTAAAATAGAATAGTTCTATAGAATAGTCTTGCATGTTTTCAATTTAATTTGATTAAATCATATTTTAGATCTATTTATTTACTATTTTTTGATATTATAATTATTATAATAACATCTAAAAAATAGTAAATAAAAATTATTTAATTTTAAACATCATATGAGATATGATTGATGCATGTCTAGACTAGTTGTAGAATAGTTCTACATAGTTGTCTAGATTAGAATTTATTTTGATAAGATCAATTTAAATCTAATTTTTTAGATTATTATGAGATAATTTAGATCTAAAAATATGCATGATTCGATACATGAGATGTATGCAAAATATGCCATGATTAGATCTAATTTGTATATGAGATATATGATATAGATCTAAAACTATGTTTTGTAGTATTACATGTTCCTGATTAAGGCGTTCCTCTTGGCCGTCCGGTCATAAGAATGAAGAAGGATTTAAAGGCCCTCTCCTTCCCATTCGATGGGGTGTTCTTATGATGTGTAGGGGTGCTGCGTGTTCGTCCTTAATCAGAAATCCAAAACTTACTTTCTGCAAAACCCTAGATCCTGAAACCCTAGGATTTATTATGCATATTTTGTTTATGAACCCTACTTAATTAAGAATTAAGATTATGAAATATTAATTAGGTCTAAAATTGAGAATTTTAGATCTAAGACATATTCATAATACTGGGTTCGGGCTTGGGTAGCTCAATTAGGTCTAAGCGGTTGATCAAACCGAATCAAGAGTTGGTTAGATGGGATCAACAATGCTTAAATTGACCAGCCTAATAGGATTAAGTCTGGGTCAAGATCGAGTCACGATCAAGCAAGACCTAATTAGGCTCAGAGGTTAGAGTCTGGATTGTAGGCTAACCCAATTGGTTCTGGCTCAACAATTTGGTGTCTAAGGTAAGTTTGGCACATACGAACCGACTGATTTTTAATTGGAAGCTACTCGACCTGAATGCGTTCTTGTATGAGTTAATGGCATATTCCTTCCACCGATCTCACTTACCTGGCCATATCTGTTGACACAGTTCTGATCTGAGGTGGTCAATAATCCGAGCTAACCCATGCCACTAGGTTAGTCATAATTGTTATGAATGACTATGATAAGTCTAGTTTAATGAGACCTGAATCAATTCTCCCTAAGAAAAGATTAAGTCTGAGGTCTTCCACCATTGTAGATGTGCGGGCCCTTTTCCGGGGTTGATTGTTCTCGGCTGGATACAGTGGCTCAGTTGCACCGAGAAAGATGCAACCATGTCTATTAGGCATTGGATGCTATGGGCTGGAGGATGAGTTGGGCTCAATATTTTGGATACGGTGAGAGACTCAATTAGGAATCCAGTCTATGCAAATGGTGGGTCTGACTTAACTAAGGAGTGGATCAATATTCTGGATACGGTGAGATTCATGAATTAGAGACCAAGTTTGGGTGCACCATGATTAGAGAATCATTGAACAAGAGTTGTTCACTCATTGGCTAACCCATCACCAATAACTGTTAGGTGAGGTGATGAGTCAGTTGGTGAGACCGCACCACCCACTAGAAATCATTAATCATGGAGATTTTTGCATCTCTACAGAGGGAGTGTAGGGATCCGAGAAAATAGTGGGAGCTAATTTGTTTAAAAATAAAATTTTTAAACAAATTGGTCAAGTCATAAATTACAGTATCTAACTAGAATCTTTGACTCTCTACAGAAAAATGTCTGCGTCCAACCATTGGCACGTATCCTGGACACACATAGACTGACCGGATCCAATTATAAAGATTGGCTCAGGAACTACAAAATTATTTTGGGTTTCGAGAAGTTAACCCATGTTTTGGACCAGGACCCTCCCACCTTACCAGCCCGTCCATCCACTGAATAGAGAGCATCTCTGGAAAAATGGATAGACGAAGATAATAAGGCCAGATATTACATGTTGGGCTCGATGTCTGATGAGCTCCAGCGCCAACATGAAGATATCGGGACTGCTCGCCAAATGTTGGCTCACCTACAGGAGATGTTTGGTGAACAGAGTCGCGCAGCCAAGTATCAAGTCACGAAATGACTTTTTAAGGCTAAGATGCGTGATGGGCAGTCAGTCCAAGATCACTGTCTGATGAATGATCAAGGACATGGAAGAGCTTGAGAAGCTCGGTGTGAAGTTAGACTTGGACCTGCAGAATGATATTATTCTGCAATCCTTGACTGATGCATATGGGCAATTCATCATGAATTACCACATGCATAAACTTCAAAATTTCTTGGCCGAATTAATGAATATGCTGGTTACCACTGAGCTTTCTATGAAAGGTTCTAAAGGCTCAGTTCTTGCTATGGAACGGACTTCTTCCAAAAGAAAGTCTTATGGAAAGAAAAAGAAGTCTGTGAAAAAGCAAAAGGTGGAAGGAGCAAAGAAGAAGAAGGCAGAGCCGAAGATGAAAAGGCCGATGTCAAAGGAAAGTGTTTCCATTGCAACAGCGATGGCCATTGAAAGCGGAACTGCCCTACTTACCTGGCCACCCTGAAGAACAAGAAGGAAGGTCCTTCTGGAGGTATGCTCGTTATTGAGTCTAACCTTACGGTTTCTTCTGCATCCAGTTGGGTGCTTGACTCTGGTTCTAGTGCTCATCTGTGCACTTTCATGCAGGGTCTTGAGGATAGCAGGAGGCTGAGGGATGGAGACATGATCCTACGCATCGGTAATGGAGCAAGAGTTGCTGCAGTAGCCGTGGGAACATACCCTCTTCGATTACCATCTGGTTTAGACTTAGTTTTGAAAGACTGTTATTATGTGCCTGCAGCTAGCAGGAATTTGATTTCTGTTTCATGCTTAGCACTAGAAGGCTATGTGATTACCTTCTTTAAGGACCATTGTAACATTCTTTATGAAAGAAATAAAATTGCAAATGGTTTTCCTTATTAATGGTCTTTATCAGCTACATATTGATGTACCTATTCTAACTATCGAGCAAAACATGAATGCCAAACGACCTAGGGATAGTCCAAACGATAGATATCTATGGCACCTAAGATTAGGTCATATAGCAGAAGATAGGATCAACAAATTGGAGAAAAATGGGCTATTGAGTCCATTGACTTTCGAGTCATATCCAACTTGTGAATCTTGTCTTCAAGGCAAAATGACTAAACTCCCTTTTGTTGGACATGGGGAGAGGGCCACAGATCTCCTTGCCCTAGTACATACTGATGTGTGCGGCCCATTTGATGTGCCGGCTAGAGGCAATTTTGTCTACTTCATTACCTTTACCGATGATCTGTCTAGGTATGGGTATGTGTATCTTATGAGACACAAGTCTGAAGCTTTTGAAAAGTTCAAAGAATTCAGACATGAAGTAGAAAAACAAACTGAAAAACCCATTAAGGTTCTTCGATCAGATCGAGGAGGTGAATACCTTAGCCGAAAATTCCTAGACTATCTCAAGGAAAATGGCATAGTCTCTCAATGGACTCCACCAGGAACACCTCAACTCAACGGGGTTTCAGAACGGAGAAATCGGACTCCTATTGGATATGGTTCGATCCATGATGAGCTTCACAGACCTTCCTGATTTTCTTTGGGGACACTCATTGTTAACTTCAATTTATCTACTGAATAGGGTTCCCTCTAAAACCGTTCCTACCACACCGTATGAGATATGGCATGGTAAGAAACCAAGTCTGAGTCATCTCAGAATTTGGGGTTGTCCGGCTCATGTCAAAAGACAACAAGCGGACAAGTTAGAGTTTAGGTCCTTTAGAGCTCGATTCATAGGATATCCTAAAGAGTCATTAGGATACTATTTCTACATTCCAGAAGACCACAATGTGATTGTGAGTCGACATGCCATCTTTCTTGAAAAATAGTTTATTCAAGATAGCGGCATTGGAAAGCAGATCAAGCTTGATGAGAAAGTCTCACAAGTACAACGAGCTAAGGACCAATTGGAACCAAATCAGGTTGAGCCAATAAGAACACTACCTCCTCCACCTCGTAGATCGGAAAGAGTTTTCCATCCCCCTGAAAGATACTTAGGTATTATTTCAGAGGAAGTAGAGAAAATATTCCTCATAGGTAATGGTGCTCATGGTGATGATCCCAAAACCTACAACGAGGCGATATCAGATATCGACTCCGAGAAATGGCTAGAGGCAATGCAGTCAGAAATTGACTCGATGCACTCAAACCAAGTCTGGACCTTGGTAGATCCACCAGAAGGTATAGTACCTATTGGGTGTAAATGGATCTTCAAGAGAAAGATTGGTGCAGATGGGAATGTGGAGACATTCAAGGCTAGACTAGTGGCAAAAGGTTATAGTCAACGCGAAGGCATTGACTATCAGGATACCTTTTCCCCAGTGGCTATGCTAAAATCCATCCGCACATTGCTTGCTGTTGCAGCCTATTTCGATTATGAAATATGGCA
This sequence comes from Cocos nucifera, assembly GCA_006176705.1. Lineage (NCBI taxonomy): Eukaryota > Viridiplantae > Streptophyta > Magnoliopsida > Arecales > Arecaceae > Cocos > Cocos nucifera. Next base: position 64,407 of record QRFJ01004895.1, read on the forward strand.
AATGGACGTGAAAATGGCATTCTTAAATGGATATCTTGAGGAAGATATCTATATGGAACAGCCGCTAGGTTTCACATCCAGTGATACTGATCACAAGGTTTGCAAGCTGCAAAGGTCCATATATGGACTTAAGCAAGCATCTCGGAGCTGGAACACTCATTTCAATGATGTGATCAAAATATTTGGTTTCATCAAAAATGAAGAGGAACCATGTGTCTTTCAAAAAGGTCAGTGGGAGCGCTGTTGTCTTCCTCGTATTGTACGTGGATGACATCCTCCTTATTGGGAATGATATTCCCATGATTGACAACAGTCAAATTATGGTTGTCCAAGGAAATTCTCCATGAAAGACCTAGGTGAAGCATCCTTTATTCTAGGAATTAAGGTCTATAGGGATAGACCGAATAGGATGCTAGGACTTTCACAGAAGATGTACATAGAGGAAGTACTAAAGAGGTTTAGTATGGAAAACTCTAAGAGGGGATTAATACCCTTCAGACATGGTATTCATCTTTCCAAGAAGATGTGCCCTAGCACACCTGAGGAAATAGAACGCATGAGCAAGATCCCTTATGCTTCTGCAATAGGGAGCCTCATGTATGCCATGCTATGTACACGACCTGATATAGCCCATGCTGTGAGTGTCACAAGCAGATATCAGTCAAATCCAGGTGAAGAACACTGGACTTCTGTGAAATGTATCCTTAAGTACTTGAGAAGAACTAAGGATATGATGTTGGTCTTTGGTAATGGAGAACTCCAAGTCCAAGGGATACACAGACTCGGATTTCATGTCCGATATAGATGATCGAAAGTCGACATCTGGAGTCTGTTTGTGTGCAATGGTGGTGCTGTCAGCTGGAAGAGTTCCAAGCAAACTGTGATAGCAGATTCCACCATGGAAGCAGAATATATCGCTGCATCAGAGGCTGCGAAGGAAGCATTCTGGTACAAGAAGTTTGCTGCAGAAATTGGAGTAATGCCATCAGATGCCATTCCTCTATACTGCGACAACAATGGCGCCATAGCCCTTGCTAAGGAGCCAAGGTCTCACCAGAAATCCAAGCACATTGAGCGGCGATACCACCTCATCCGCGATTACCTCGAGAAGGGTTACGTCGAGGTCAAGAGAGTGAACTCCACAGATAATGTGGCAGACCCACTTACAAAGCCGTTGGGCCAGCAGAAGATCGAAGCCCACCTTGAGAAGATGGGACTTAGACTTGTAGCCAATTGGCTTTAGGACAAGTGGGAGATTGTTAGATATATGTGCCCTAGAAGCCAGAATTGGCTGACACTTGTAATACACTTCTAGGGGCAAAATTATAATTTTAACTAATATTAATAAAATGGGTTATTTTCTATCACATATGTGTATTTAGTGTCTGTGATACATCCTTTGAGTTAATGGTAATGATAATTCATATTTTCAAGAGTTGAAAATTTAAGACATGAATAATCATTATTAACTCATAAAATGCTTCCGACCATAGGATCATCATGAGGATGGTGATTGATCCAAAGGTTGGTGTACAATCGCTTCTCTTTAGTAGATGAGTCTTGAGTCTACGGTGTGGAGACACCGGAGCGAGAGTATAGGTACTCGTTAGAGAACGAGGGCACTGAGCGTGACCATCCTCGAGTAGTCATTAGGGAGTCTACCTTCTCGTCAATGACTGACTCGATGCTGCAGTAGTGTGTCTGGTTCTTTGACCTGAGGTGCATCGATAGTTCACCTTGAGGGTGTTATAGTTTGACTACACCATTACTCGGTCTCCTAGCCATTCGGAACCCTGAGGTGTATGTTGGCTATAGCATGTTCATTGTAGGAACTGGATTGCATCAAGATGGAATCTATCTACCTCGGTGGTAGAGGAGCAGCCCTATGATGATCATGAGAATCAAGTCCAGAAGTCCATGGCCATGGTAGAGTGAAATAATAGAAAGAGTTTCTATTTAGTTTTTCACATCGAACTTGAATCGAATGATTACATCATATGACAGAGACTAGGGTTTGACGAGTTCACCTTAACCCTAATCTGATCGGGGCTCAAGATAGAAGAACTTAATCACACAGGTAGCTGCACCAAGAGGTTCGCATTCAGCTCTGATGGGTTGCCACCATATACTGCTAGGTGTCACTGGTGGATTTTGGGAGCAATTAGAATGATTTAGATGATCGATCATTCTAGCTGTTCGAATCAGAAGAGTTCTGATCCATCGAAAGGAGTTTCGATGATGTCGATGATAGAGATCATGACATATCCCATTACCATACAGAACTGAATCCTAACTGGGTCACACAAATAAGGGTTTGAATCTAGTGATCATCAATTGAACTAATCCAGTTCAATTGATTTGAATGAGATTCAATTAGGTTCAAGAAAATCGTGCTAGCACTCGATTGAACCTAACGTTCTTCTTTTACTATCATAAATAGTTGTCCTGACTAAGCCAAAGGAGTTTGTGCTCGATCAGAGGCCTTCACTTTGATTAGAGCTTATCCAAGTCAGAAAAGATTATCTTATTTTGTAAGACATTACCTACCATTTTTGGTCACTTGCCATTTCTCATCCTTTGACTTTGATCAAAAGTTGACCTTTGACTGGTCAAACATTGACCATTGACACTTTGACTTCTATCTGTATCATGCACCTATTAGAGAGCTGGTGGAGGCTTGTCCCCTTGTCAGAACCTGGCAAGGAGGGCGCACGCCACCCTTGGCGTGTGCCCAAGTTGGAGGCGCCAAGGAGTCCCTATTGGACAGGGACTCCATCTCCTTTCTGGATTTCGATTAGAGTTCTCCTAAGAACCAACTTTGACTAATCTTAGGCACCCTCTAAGAAGAAATCTAGGAGAATCTATTCCCACCAATCAGATTTAGATCTGATTTCACAAAGAGTTGTGATTGGTTGGGAAGAAGAGGAGTTGAATCATAGATAGTCTATAAATATGACCCTGCGCCCAACTCAAAGAGCAATAGAAATCCCATGCCCCAAGGCTGCCTCTCCCCTCTTCCTCCATGCCAAACCCACCTTCTCCCTCTCCTGTCCATGTCCAAAAGTATTTTGGACCTTGGTTGGTGCAATCCAGACGAGAGAAAAAGCAACTGAAAGCTAGAAGGCTGCGTTGCTGCAAAGGACAACTGCTGATCTTCAAAAGGAGTTTTGAAGATCCTCCAGATCAGATCTAGATCTGATTTTTGGAGACGTGATAGAGAAGAAGAGTATCTCTAGATCCAGTCTGAGTGGATATCGATAGAGGCCAGACACTTGTGTGGCTAGATCCAGAACCTTCCGCTTCTTACAGGATCATCATCGGGTAATAGGATTATCCACTTTAAGATAAATTAAATTTGATTTAATTTATCTGATTTTATTTTAATTATTAAAATAATAAGAATCAGATCTGAAATATCCCAGATCGGATCTAGATCAAAGAAAAAAAATTTTAAAATATATCTCTTGATCTGATCAGATCTGAACGAACTTGGTTTGAAAAATCAGGATTTCCCTTCAAATATCATTTCCAATAAGGAGGATATCATCCACGAACAATATAAGGTAGACAATAGCACTCCCACTGATCTTTTTGAAGACACATGATTCCTTCTTATTCTTTATGAAACCAAACAATTTGATCACATCATTAAAATGAGTATTCTAGCTTTGAGATGCTTTCTTAAGTCCATATATGGACCTTTGTAGCTTGCATACCATGTGATTGGCATCACTGGATGTGAAACCTAGCAGCTGTTCCATATAGATATTTTTCTCAAGGTATCCATTTAAGAATGTCATTTTCACATCTATTTACCATATTTTATAATCAAAATAGGCTATAATAGCAAGCAATGTGCGGACGAATTTTAGCATAGCTACTGATAAAAAGGTATCCTGATAGTCAATGCCTTAGCGTTGACCATATGCTTTTGCCACTAATCTAGCTTTGAATGTCTCTACATTTCCATCTGCATCAATCTTTCTCTTATAGATCCATTTACACCCAATAGGTACTATACCTTCTAATGGATCTACCAAGGTCCAAACTTGGTTTGAGTGCATGGAATCAATTTCTAACTTCATTGCCTCTAATCATTTCTCAGAGTCGATATCAGATATCGCCTCATCATAGATTTTGGGATCATCACCATGAACCCCATTACCTATGAGGAACATTTCCTCTACTTCTTCTAAAATAGTACCTATGTACCTCTCTGGAGGATGGAAAACTTTTTTCGACCTACGAGGTGGAGGAGGTAGTGATTGTATTGGCTCAACTTGATTTGGTTCTATTTGGTCCTTAGCTCGTTGCTCTTGTGAGACTTTCTCCTCGAGCTTGATCTACTTTCCAATGCCGCTATCTTGAATAAACTATTTTTCAAGAAAGATGGCATGTCGACTCACCATCACATTATGATCTTCTGGAATGTAGAAATAATATCATAATAACTCTTTAGAATATCCTATAAATCAAACTCTAAAGGACCTATAGTCTAACTTGTCTGCTTATTGTCTTTTGACATGAGCCAGACAATCCCAAATTCTGAGATGACTCAGACTTGGTTTCTTACCATGCCATATCTCATACGGTGTGGTAAGAATGGTTTTAGAAGGAACCTAATCCAGTAAGTATATTACCGTTAATAGACAGTGTTCCTAAAAAAAATTAGGAAGGTTTATGAAGCTCATCATGGATTGGACCATATCTAATATGGCCCGATTCCTCCGTTCTGACACCCCATTGAGTTAAGGTGTTCTAGGTGGAGTCCATTGAGAGACTATGCCATTTTTCTTGAGATAGTCCAGGAATTCTTGACTAAGATATTTACCTCCTTGATATGATTAAAGAATCTTAATGGGTTTTCTAGTTTGCTTTTCTACTTCATGTCTAAATTTTTTAAACTTTTCAAAAGCTTTAGACTTGTGTCTCATAAGATACACATATCCATACCGAGATAAATCATCGATAAAGTTTATGAAGTAGATAAAGTTGCCTCTAGTTGGCACATCAAATGGACCGCACACATCAGTATGTATTAGGGCAAGAAGATCCATGGCCCTTTCCCCATGTCCTATAAAATGGAGCTTAGTCATTTTGCCATGAAGACAAGATTCACAAATTGGATATAACTTAGAAGTCAATGGACTCAATACCCGATTTTCTTCAATTTGTTAACCTTATCTTCTGCTATACGACCTAGTCTTAGGTGCCATAGATACCTATCGTTTGGACTATCCCTAGGTCATTTTGGTTTTATGGCATTCACATTTTGCTAGATATTAAAAATAGATACATCAATATATAACTGGTAAAGATTGTTAATAAGAAAACCACTTGTAATTTGATTTCTTTCGTAAAGAATGTTACAATGGTCCTTAAGAAAATTAGTTACATAGCCTTCTTATACTAAACATGAAATAGAAATCAAATTCTTGCTTGCTGCAGGCACATAATAACAATCTTTTAATACTAAGTCTAAACCATATGATAGTCGAAGAGGGTATGTTTCCACGGCCATAGCAGCAACTCTTGCTCCATTTTTGATGCATAGGATCATCTCACCATCCCTCAGCCTCCTGCTATCCTCAAGATCCTGCATGAAAGTGCACAAATGAGCACTAGAACTAGAGTCAAGCACCCAACTGGATGCAGAAGAAACCGTAAGGTTAGACTCAACAAAGAGCATACCTCCAGAAGGACCTGCCACCTTATTTTTCAGAATGGCCAAGTAAGTAGGGCAGTTCCACTTCTAGTGGCTGTCAGTGTTGCAATGAAAATACTATTCTTTGTCAGCGGCCTTCTTCTTTGGCTCTATCTTTTTCTTCTTTCCTCTTTCCATCTTTTGCTTTTTCACAGACTTCTTCTTCTTTCCAAAAGACTTTCTCTTAGAAGAAGTTCATTCCATAGCAACACTGAGTCTTTAGAATCTTTCATAGAAAGCTTAGCAGTAACTAGCATATTCATAAGCGTGGATAGAGAATTTTGAAGTTTATGCATATGGTAGTTCATGATGAACTGCCCATATGCATTAGTTAAGAATTGTAGAATTATATCATTCTACAGATCTAGGTCCAACTTCATATCGAGCTTCTCAAGCTCTTTCAAATCCTTGATCATCATCAGACAATAATCTTGGACTAACTGTCCACCATGCATTTTAGCCTTGAATAGTCATTTAGTGACTTGATAGTTGGCTATGTGACTCTGTTCACCAAACATCTCTTCTAGGAGAGCGAACATTTGGCGAGCAGTCCTGATATCTTCATGTTGGTGCTGAAGTTCATCAGACATCAAGTCCAACATGTAATATTTGGCCTTATTATCTTCATCCGTCCACCTGTCAAGAGATGCTCTCTATTCAGTGGATGGACGAGCTGGTAAGGTGGTGGGGTCCTGGTTTAATACATGAGTTAACTTCTTGGAACCCAAAATGATTTTGAAGTTTCGGAGCCAATCCTTGTAATTGAGTTCGGTCAGTCTATGGGTGTCCAAGATACGTGCTAGTGGGTCGGAAGCAGATATTTTCTTATAGAGAGTCAAAGTTTCTAGTTAGATATTATAATTAAGACTTGACCAATTTATTTAGGAGTTTTATTTTTAAACAAATTAGCAATCACTATTTTTTTGGTTTCCTACACTCTCTCTACAGAGATGCAAAAATCTCTATGATTAATGATTTCTAGTAGGTAGTGCAATCCCACCAACTAACTCATCATCTCACCTAACAGTTATTGGCGATGGGTTAGCCAATGCGTGAACAACTCTTGTTCAATGATTCTCTAATCATGTTGCACCCAAACTTGATCTCTAATTCATGAATCTCATCATGCTCGGAATATTGATCCACTCCTTAGTTAAGTCAAACTCACCAGTTGAATTTCTAATTGAGTCTATCACCATATCCAGAATATTGAGCCCAATCCATCCTCTAGCCCGTAGCATCCAATGCTTAATAGATATGGTTGCATCTTCTCAATGCAACTAAACCACTATAACTAACCGAGAACAATCAACCTTGAAAAGGGTCCGCATATCTACAATGGTGGAAGACCTTAGACTTAATCTTTTCTTAGAAAGATTTGATTTAGGTCTCATTAAACTAGACTTGACATAGTCATAACAATTATAACTAACTTAGTGGCATGGGTTAGCTCAGATTATTAGCTACCTCAGATCAGGACTGAGCCAACAAATATGGCTAGGCAAGTGAGACCGATGGAAGGGATATGCCATTAACTCAATAAGTACACGTTTGAGTTGAGTAGGTTCCAATTAAAAATCAGTCGGTCGTATCTGCCAAACTTACCTTAGACACCAAATTATTGATCCAGAATCAATTGAATTAGCCTACAATCCAGACTCTAACCATTGAGCCTAATTAGGTCTTAGCTTGATTGATCACTCATGTGATTCGATCTTGACCCAGACTTAATCCTATTAGGCTGGTAAATTTAAGCGCTCTTGATCCCATCTAACCAACTCTTGATTCAGTTTGATCAACCGCTTAGACCTAATTGAGCTATCCAAGCTCGTATCCAATTTTATGAATATATCTTAAATCTAAAAATTTTTAATTTTTAGACTTAACATATTTCATAATCTTAATTCTTAATTAAGTTTAGGGTTCACAAACAAAACATGTAAATAAAATTTTTGGGTTTTAGGATCTAGGATTTTGCAGAAAATAAGTTTTTGGATTTTTGATTAAGGACGAACGTGCAGCACCCCTATACGTCATAAGAACACCCATTGAATGAAAGGAGAGGATATTTAAATCCTACTTTGTTCTTATGACCGGACGGCCAAGAAGAATGCATTAATCAAAAATATAAAAACTATAAAACTAGTTTGATCTACATCATATATCTTATATATAAAATTGATCTAACTATAAACATATTTTGCATACATCTCATGTATCATATCATGCATGTTTTCAGATCTAAATTAACTCATAATTATCTAAAAAATTAAATTTAAATTGATCACATCAAAATAAATTCTATTCTAGACAATCATTTAGAATAATTTTACAACTAGTCAAAAAATGCATTCATTATATCTCATATGAACAAAAATTAAATAAATTTATTTTTTATTTCTTAGGTCTTATAATAATATTTATAATATTAAAAAATAGTAAATAAATAGATCTAAAAATTATAACTTAATCAAATTAAATTATGATCATTCAAGATTATAGATAGAACTATTCTATTCTATAACTAGTCATGCATCTTGTAGAACTCAGATTATTTAATTTTTTTATTTTTTTGATTTTAGATCTAATCACATCTCATATAATATCTAAAATTATCTAATTATTATATTAAAATTAAATTAAAATTAGATCTAAATTATTTATAGGAACCTGGCTCTGATACCAGTTGAAGGAAAAAATCTATTTTTTTAGATCAGGTTCGTACAAATCTGATTTGACCAAGAGAAATAATTTTAAAATTTTTTTCTTAGATCTAAATCAAATCTAATACTTTTTAGATCTAATTTGATGGATCTAATAAAATAAAATAAGTTAAATTAAATTAAATTAAATTTTATACATTGTTCTTGGGTAATCTTATTATCCTGTGATAATCCTACTGATTGCTTGAGATTCTAGATGTAGCCATGCAATCGCCTGGCCTCTATCGGTATCCACTTCGGCAGGATTTGGATATCTTCTTCTTCTTAATCTTTTTTCCAATGATCAGATCTAGATCTGATCTTGAAGGTCTTCAAAATAACTTTTAAAGATCCGATGTCGTCTCTTGCAGCAGTGCTGCCTTCTTCCATTCTTATCATCTTTTTCTTACCTAGATCGCACCAAACTGAAGCCCAAAGCCCCTTGGGCATGGAGAGGAGAGGGAGGATTAGAGGTTGGCATGGAGGAGAGAGGGATATGGCTATGTGGCATGGGCAAGGGGAGAACCTCTCTAAACCTGGCGTAAATAGGGTTTATATAGACCGTACTGTGCCATGCAGTGCCACATCATCCCAGCCAATCACATCTCTTCATGCCATCAGATCTAAATCTAATTGATGGAATGACATCACCTGATCCAATCAGATGAGAGCCCCTCTCCAACATCCTTAGGTGGTGCCAAGACTGGTCAAAGTGGAGTCTTTGGTGCCACCTAGTTTGATGCCAAGAAGCAACCTAGAGTCCCATCTACATGGGACTGCAGGCATCATTATACTTGGGTGCATGCCTACCTAGGTGTGCACCCCATCCTTTCCTCTTTCTAGTAGGGGGACAAACCCTTATCTTCTCTCCAATGGATACATGATGCATGGGCAGATGTCTAAGTGTCAAAGGTCAACATTTGACCAAAGTCAAAAGACAAGAATTAGTAGGTAATGAAAAATAGAAGGTGTTGTCTCAAATTTATCTCATAAATTAAGATAATTCTTTTCTAACTTAGACAAGCTCCAGTTAGACCAAGTAAAGGTACTTGAGTGAACCCAAATACATTTGGCTCAGTTGAGGCAACATTTAATGATTGTTGAAGGAGAACTTTAGGCTCAATCATGTGCAAGCATGATTTTCTTGAGCCTAATTGAATCTAATTCAAATCAATTGGACTGGGTTAGTCCAATTGATAATATCTAGATCCAAATTATTATTTATGTGATTCAGTTAGGTTTAATTCTGTATGGTAATGAGATATCATGATCTCTATTATCGACATTATCGAAATGCCTTCCAATGGATCAGAACTTTTCTGATTCAGACAACTAGAATGATCGATCATCTAAATCATTCTAATTACTCTCAAAATTCAGTAGTGACACCTAGCAGCATATGGTGGCAACCCATCAGAACTAAAAATAAATCTCTCGGTGCAGTTACATGTGTGATTAAGTTCTTCTATCTTGAGCCCCTATTGGTTTAGGGTTAAGGTGAACTCGTCAATTTTCGTTATATGAATTAATCATTCGGTTCAAGTCCGATGTGAAAACCTTAATAGAAACTCTTTCTATCATTTCACTTTGCCATGGCCATGGACTTATGGACTTGATTCTCTCATGATCATTATAGGGCTGCTCCTCATCTACCGAAGTAGATTTTCTTTTGGTGCAATTCAATTCCTACAATGAACATGCTATGGCCAGCATACACCTCAGAATTTTGGATGGCTAGGAGACCGAGTCATGGTGTAGTCAAACTACAACACCCTCAAGGTGAACTATTGATGCACCTTAGATCAAAGAACCAGATGCGCTACTGCAGCTTCGAGCCAGTCATCAACGAGAAGGTAGACTTTCTTATGATTGCTTGAGGTAGTCATGCTCAGTGCCCTCGTTCTTTAACGAGTATCTGTACTCTCGCTTCTATATCTCTACACCATAGACTCAAGACTCATCTACTATAAAGAAGTGATTGTACATCAATCTTTTAGATCAATCACCATCCTTATGACGATCCTACGGTCGGGAGCATTTTATTAGTTAATAATAAAAATTTATGTCTTAAATTTTTAACTCTTGAAAATAAGAATTATCATTGCCATTAACTCAAGGGATGTATCACAGACATTAAATACACATTATGATAAAAAATAATCCATTTTATTATTTATAGTCAAAATTATAATTTTGTCCTTAGAAGTGTATAACAAGTGTCAGCCAATTCTGGCTTCTAGGGCATACATATCTAACATAAAAAATGAAAGCAATAAATTAATAATATTAATTTATTTAAAATACAAGAAATACTCCTAGATTTAGGATCATATCACATGATTTAAACATGCTATTAAATTAGAAATTAAAATATGAGAAAATTACATGTTGATCATATCAACAATAGAACTACTCTAGATTAAATCTAGATATGAAAGAAGGAGATCATATCATCCCTACCTTTACAAGTTGAGTCTTTTAACTTGCTGATCTGGGGCTGAGGTTACTGCTCCAAGCTGCATATATGTCCTACCTCTACAGGATGTCCACATGAGCTTTCGATCATCGATCAGAAGTCTGATGGCTCAAAATTAGCATCATATGCTAGTACTATGCTAATCCTTCTTCAATGATCAATTTGGATCTTTCTTCTTCGAGTCTTGGATCCTCTAATATTCAAAAGATGAGAAAGAAGATTTGTGAAGTTGAGACATCTCTCAAAAACTCACAAAAGTGGAGGAAGAGATCTAGAGGAAAACCCTAGAAGAAGAACCTTTCTTCTTTCTTGTTTCTCTTGCCAAAACATAAGAGATTGTGTCTCTACAATTCCCACGCCCTAAGATCTCTGCACCCAGCACTTCCTATGCCGAAAGACCTCTCTCTAGGCTCTAGAATCTCTTAAAAAATCAGGCCTAAGGACCCTTTAAATAGAGAGATGTGACAAAGTCATTTTCTAGGTCAAATACCTAGCATGACTTGTCCAAATAGGTCAAGATTTTGGGATGCCCAACACTTGGGCGCCCCCTCCTACTTTTTGTGCACAGACCACCTAGATATGGCATACAAAAACTCCCTTATTTCAACCAAAAATCTGAGAGAAAAATTAGGGATGTGGGCGGTACAAAGCAAGGTGGATTTTTTCTTTCTTAAAATTCTATCTCATAGAATTTGAATTAAAACCAACTCCTTGTTTGACTTGGTCCACAATCAATTTTCATGTAAGATAGAAAGGAGAGCAAGGGGGCGTGCATGAAGGCTAGGGTGTGGAGAGTTTTCTCATCAAAACTCCTAGAAAATAGGGTGGGGGGCATTAGGATTATGGTGGTGCAAGGAAAGGAAAGTTCTAGTCTCACTAGGACTTCTAATTTGACTTGGTCCAACTTGATCTTTGGACCAAATTAAATTAGTTCCAACTTGATCTTTGGACTAAATTAAATTAGATTTAATCAATCCAATTAGAATAGATCTTAGTCTAACTAATAATCTTATTAAATCATATTAAATCAGATTTAATTCTGATTTAATTTCTAATCAAATTAGAGTTTGGGTTCATATAAGTCCTAATTGAACTAGGACTTGTTCTTTCTTGCAATTGGCTTATCCAATAAATCAATTAGACTTAATTTAATTAAGTCCAAATCAAATTTAATTAAATTATCTTTAATTAAACTTAATCTCAATCCTCAACTTAATTAAATTAAGCTAATTAGCAATTCAATTGCTAATCGATCCTTTTGTAATACTTGTATTAGGTTAAACATCAATCATATTGATTGTTTAATCCTAGAATGATTCTTAATCATCGATCAACCATCTGATCAAATTGGGACCTCTTATGTATCCATAGATTTGAATCTAAGTCGGTAGTACAAAAATAAATTTATATACCAATCGAAGTGACCATCTAGCAATGACATCCGATGGTCGAATAGGTCGAATGTATAGAACAACATCCTTAGAGTCCATATAGATATAGTTTTCATATAATTCATCCCCTTGACCTAAATGCTCGTAGGACACCTCAAAGTTTAATCGTCAACCCAAATTAGGTCATCCATATTGTATTTCAAAATATCAAATCCATCTCATTGATTATTCTGGTCAAGATTTTGTTATATTGAAATACAGTGATGCTTTTTTCTCTAACTCTTGGAGTGATCAATTCCATCTTGATCACTTATCGACTTTACAAGTACTTTACCATGCCCAAAAATCTTTTATTATTAAATTAAAAATTTAGTTAGTTTGGTATCAAAGCACAGTAAGTTACTTGCAAGCCACTATGGTAATCTCAGGTCTAAGGGACACTTGTACCTATATCCCATCTGAGTAATTCTCAATAGCAAAATGCTTTGAAGTTGATCACATTCAGTGATGATGTACTCTTATATCTCACTTGTATGCTATATCAGTATCTCCACACTCTTTGGTTAAGAGAACAACCAACTTATATGGCATACAATGATCTATGCTCGATAAACGCTGTCGTCCTAAATAACAACGTATCATTTGGTCATGAATAGTTTAAGGACTAATCGATAAATTCTCTCTTTATTAAAACTAAATGGCCATAAGAACTTCATCACAATAATAGAGTTCATTAGAAGATGCAGACTTTATAATAAAAATATTAAAATATTTATTTTACTTAATATTAAATAAATTATAATTATAAGATAGCACAACCATCAACAAGCTGATGATTGGCTTTGGGACATATTTCCCAACAACTTCATGGATGTCTTCTCTAGTTATAACCAAATCTAGATGGCACCTAAAGATGAGAAGAAAACTATCTTTATCACTGATCGTGGTCTTTACTATTATAGAGTTATACTGTTTGGACTTAAAAATATAGGTACAACCTATCAGTGCCTGGTGAATAAAATCTTCAAGAAGTAGATCGGTCCTAATATGAAAGTTTGTGTGGATGATATGCTTATCAAACATAGATCTTCAAGAAATCATATTGCCAACTTGGAGGAGACACTCAACACTCTAGGAAAGTATAAAATGAAGCTGAACCTGATAAAATATGCTTTTAGGGTGACCTCAGAAAAGTTCTTGGGATTCAGGATATCAAGGTGCGAAATAGAGGCAAATTCGGAGAAGATCTGAGCAATTCAAGAGATGGCCATTTCTAAGATAATACAAGAAGTTCAACGCCTCATGAAAAAGATTGTGACTTTGATTCATTTTGTTTCATGATTGGTGGAATATTGTTTGCCTTTCTTTCAAGTGCTCAAATAATCAAAGAACTTCTGTTGGACTTCGAAATATCAGCAAACCTTTGAAGAACTGAAAAGCTACCTCAGCTCTCCTGCCCTTCTTATCAAACCTGAGCCTGGTGAAGAATTATTCTTGTATTTGGCAGTATCACCTATAGCCATCAGAGCTATCTTAACCAAAGATGAGAATAAAATTCAAAAGCCAATCTACTATATATGTCAGATCTTAAGAGATGCTGAAATAAGGTATACTAAATTAGAAAAGCTAACTTATGCTTTGTGGATTGTAGATAGGAAGCTTTGACCCTACTTCCAAGGGCATACAGTAATAATTCTCATAGATCAATCGATAAAGGCAGTCCTTCATTAGCCTGATACCTCTGGGAGAATTGCAAAATAGATAATCAAGCTTATAGAATTTGATATAAAGTTTTAATCTTGGCAATCTAATAAAGCTCAAATACCAATCTATTTTATGGTAGAATACACTATTCCAGATCCAACCGAGCCTGAGCAATAGGAAGCTAGTACTTATTGTTAGATGTGTGTCCTAGAAGCTAGATTAGCTGAACTCTTATAATACACTTCTAAAAAAAATTTTATAATTTTGATTATAAATTAATAAAAAAATTATTTTCTATCATAGTGTATATTTAAAGTGTCTGTGATACATCATTTGAGTTAATGGTAATAAAAATTCATATTTTTAAGAGTTAAAAATTTAAGACATGAATTTTCATAATTAACTCATAAACTACTTTCAATCGTAGGATCATCACGAGGATGGTGATCGATCCGAAAGATTGGTGTACGATTGCTTTCTTAGGATAGATGTATCTTAAGTCTATGGTGTGGAGACATCGGAGCGAGAGTACAAATACTCGTTAAAGAATGAGGGCACTAAGCATGACCACCTCGAGCAGTTATAAGAAAGTCTACCTTCTCATCATTGACTAGCTCGATATTGTAGTAGTATGTCTCATGTTGAAAATTATGTCTCAAAGTTAATCATCAGCCTGTTGATGGTTGAGCTATTTTATAATTATAATAGATTTATTAATTAATAAAAATATTTTGATATCTTTTTTATCATAAGTTTAAATCTTTTAATAAACTCCATTGTTGTGATAAAGTTCTTAGGACTATTTAGTTTCGATAAAGAGAGAATTTATTGATTAATCCTTAAATTTGTTCATGATGAAATGATAGGCTGTTAATTAGGACAACAGCATCTATCGAGCATAGGTCGCTATATGCCATATAGGTTGGTTGTCCTCTTAACCAAAGAGTGTGGAGGCACTGGTATGGCATATAGTGAGATGTATGGGTACATCATCATCGAACATGATCAACTCCAGAGCATTCTGCTGTCAAGAATGTCTCTGATGGGATATAGATATAAGTATTCCTTAGACATGAGATTACCTCAGTGACTTGCAAGCAACTCACTATGCTTTGGTACCAGACTAACTAAATTTCAAATTCAGCAATGGAAGGCTTCTGGGCATAGTCAAGTACTTGCGAAGTCAGAGTGTGATCAAGATGGAATTGACCACTCCAAGAGTTGGAGAAGAATGTATCACTGTATTTCAATATAGCAAAATCTTGGCCAGGTTAATCCATCAGATAGATTTGATATTTTGAAATATAATGTGGACATCCTAATTAGAGTTGACAGTTGAACTCTGAGGTGTCCTATGAGCATTGTGGTGAAGGAGATGAATTATATGAAAACTATATCCGCATGGGTTAAGGATAGTGTTTTACACCTTCAATCTATCCGACCATCGGGTATCATTGCTAGATGGTCATTTCGATTAGTATAAAAATTTATTTCTATATTATGGGCTTAGATTTGGACCTATGAGATCACATACATTAGAGCTTATGATCTAATCAGATGGTTGATCAATGATTAAGAATCATTCTAAGGTTAAACAATCAGTACAATTGGTGTTTAACCTAGTGCAAGTGTTGCAAGAGGATCGATTAGCAATTGGATTACTAATTGACTTAATTTGATTAAGACAATAGGCTTAGATTAAGTCTAATTAAATATGATTTAATTAAATTTGGTTTGGGCTTGATTGGATCAAGTCTAATTGGTTTACTGGATAAGCCAAGTGAAAGGAAGAACTAGTCCTAGTCTAACTTGGACTCGAATTAATGTAATTTTCTAATTTAATTTAAAAATAAATTAAAATTAAATCTAATTTAATCTAATTTAATTAAATACTTACATAGGTTAGGATCTTATTTAATTGGATTGGTTTAATCTTGGTTTTATTTGGTTAAAAGATCTTGTTTGATCAAGTCAAAATAGGAGTCTTAGTGTGACTAGGACTTCCTATCACTTGCGCTACTTAATCCTCATGCCCCATGCCCTTTTTGTTTTATTTCTTACATTAAAAATTCTCCACTCCCATAGCTTCTCATGCCCTCTTTCTCTTCTTCTTTTCTCATAAGATAATTTGTTGGAAGACCAAGTCAAAAAAGGAGTTAGTTTTGCTTAGGATTCTATGAGATAGAATCCTTGTTGAGCAAAACACCTTCCCTTGAGTGCCACCCCTTCTTTTAATTAGTTCTTCTCTTATTCTATGAAAATAATCTCCTTTTTTGTGTGCCTTTCATTTCTGATCCACGCCAATAATTGTGGAGGAGCCGCCCAAGAGTTGGGCGCCCCAATAACTATCCATGTTTGGATATTCCTAGTCTAGGATTTTGATCTAACTTGGACTCTTCTTTTTCTATATTTATTGGATGAATTTTGTTCTAATTCTTTTATGAAATATAGAGCTCTAGGAGAGGTTTGGGGTGTGCAAAAATTAGAGGAAGAGGGTCCTTGGGCATGTGGGTTCCATAGGAACAAAACTAGGTGTCCAGGTGAGAGAAAAGAGAAGAAGAACAGAGTCTTCTTCTAGGGCTATTTTATTTTCAATCTCTCCTCCCTTTTTTGAGTTTTCTTCTTAGAGAGTCTCAGATCAGTAAACTCTCATCTTCTTTCTCATATTTTGGAGAGTCTAAATTTTAAAGAAGAGAACATCAAATCGACCATCGAAGAAGGATCAGTATAGTACTAGCATGCTGTGCTGATTTTCTACATCGAACTTCAGATTAGAGATCGTAGGCTCGTGTGGACGACTCCTAGAGGTCGGATGCATGTGCGGCTCATGACTTCATCCTCATGTCTGGATCAGCAAGTTAGAACATCTTACTTGCTCAGGTAATATATCTGATCTATTAACTTCATACCTGCATTTGATGTAGTGTGGATCTAGATTGATTTGATCAACCTTTTACTTTCTTATTTAATTTTAATTTTTGATTTAATATTATACCTTAATCATGTAATAGATCTAATATCTAGGTGTTTATATATTTATTTAAATAAATATTTTATTTATTTAAGTCTTTTGCTGCAAGATCTTGAAAAGGTTTTCAAGATCAACCTGTAAAATCTTAGATCTGATTTCTTCATCTGGTTCTTTAACTTGAGGTGCATCAGTAGTTCACCTTGAGGGTGTTATAGTTTGACTATACCATAACTTGATCTTCTAGCCATTTAAAATTGTGAGGTGTATGTTGGCTATAGCATGTTGATTGTAGAAATTGGATTGCACCAATAGGAGATCTATCTACCTCGATAGATAAGGTGTAGCCTTATGATAATCATGAGATTGAGTCCTTAAGCCCATGACCATGGTAGAGTGAAAATGATAGAAAGAGTTTCTATTAGGATTTTTATATTAGACTCGAATCAAATGATTAATTCATATGATGGATGTTGGGTTTGACGAGGTCACCTTAACCCTAATCCTATTGGGGCTCAAGATACAAGAACCCAATCACATAGATAGTTGTATCAAGAGGTTTGCTTTCAGTTCTCATGGATTGCCATCATATATTGTTAGGTGTTATTAGTGAATTTTGAAAGCAATTAGAATGATTTTGATGATCGATCATTCTAATTGTAAGATTCAAAAAAGTTCTGATCCATCAAAAGGTATTTCGATGATATCGATGGTAGAGATCATGACATGTCTCATTACCATATAGAACTAAATCTAACTGTATCATACAAATAAGAATTTAGGTCAAGATGTCATCAATTGAGCTAATCTAGTTTGATTGATTTGGATTAGATCAAATTAGATTTAAGGTAATCATGCAAGCACATGATTGAGCCCGACTATCTCCTTCTGTAATCTTTCTGATTCATCGCAATAAAGTCAAATTTGATTTAACTAATTCTTATATCTTGAATGAGTTTATTTTTATTTAACTACAATAAGTCCAAGTCAAATAAATTATAGAAATTAAATCCATTCCTAGTGCAGTTGGACTAGGGTCAAAAGTTGACCCAATTGAGAGAATTGAGGATCACCTGATCAAATACTTCTAGAAAATTCTCTAGAAATATTTTCAATCTAATTTTTGCATATGTGGTAGGGCTTGAGTCATGCTATAGGTGTGCCAAATTTTGTTATTTATGGTAGTGGTTTGACTAGGATTTGATAGAGTTTGATTTGAATCAAACTCTTGAGGGAAGAGTCCTAGGCACAATGGACTCTTCCTTATCTGCTCATATTGCCCACTTTTTGATTGATTTTTGGTGATAAAAACTAGATGGGATCTAGGGTTTCACATGGAGAATAGGTTCTAGAGTCCCAATGATCAAATAAGTATGTTATTTGGTCAAAGTGGGACTCTATATGGCATTGTTTTTTAAACCTTTCTCATGCCAAAGAGAGCTATCGCATGATTTTATTTTCCACATAGAGATGCTGTGGCCCATACCATATCCCATGCCCCCTCTATCCTCTCTCTCCCTCTTTTCTACATGCCTAAAAAGTTAGGCACAAATCTGAGAAAATGATCCAAGGTTCTTAGTGCAAGATTCAGGATCTATGCGATGGTGTTCGTGTGATCGACAGACTGCATTCAGAAATAGTTTTGAAGGATCTACAGTTTAGATTTAGATTTGATCTTTGGAGGAGAGATTCATAAGGAGAAGATGTTCAGATCCTAACTAAGTAGATATTGGTAGAGGCTAAATGCGTGCATGGCTCCTTCTAGAACCTCAGGAACCAACAGGATCATCAAAGGATAATCAAATTATCAAATAAGGTACTTAAAATTAAATCTAATTTAATTTAATTTCTAATTTTTAATATCATATAACCATAATCAGATCTAAAAATATTTAGATCTAATCAGATCGTAGGGATTTTTGTAGAAAAATCCATCTCAAATCTAGACAATCCTACGACAAAAAATTAGATTTTCCTTCAACTGGTATTAGAGCTGCTTAGCATTTCTTCAGATCTATTATAAATCTAATTTAATTTTTATTTATAATCTGATATTAAATTATATTAGATATCATGTAAGATTTGATTTAATCTAAAATTAAAAATTAGAAATTATATTATTTAGATCTATAATGTATGAGATGCATGACGACACTAGGATTAGAATTATTCTATGTATAGTCTAGTATGATCATATTGTTAATTTGATTAAATATAATTTTAGATCTATTTAATTTTTATTTTTATAATATTATAATTATTATTACTAGATCTAAAAATTAAAAAATATAGTTTTAAATTTTTAATTTATTCATATGAGATATGAAATATGCATGCTTTGACTAGTTATAGAATAGTCCTATAAAATGTCTAGAATAGTTTTATTTTTGATGTGATCAAATTTAAAATTTTATTTTTTAAATTTAATATGTGATATTTCAGATATGAAAGCATGTATGGTTTATTGAGTTCTGATACATGTGATGTATGCAAGACATGTACAGGTTAGATCTTTTGTATATGTGATATATGATTTAGATCTAACTAGTTTTATTTTAGAAAATATATTTTTGATTAAGACGTTCCCCTTGGCCGTCTGGTCATCAGAACAAAATATGGTTTAAAGGCCTTCTCCTTCCATTCAATGAGGTATTCTTATGATGTGTAGGGGTGCTGCGCATTCGTCCTTAATCAAAAATCAGAACTTATTTTCTGTAAAATCCTAGATCCTGAAATGCCAAAATTTTGTTACATATTTTATTCATGAACTCAAAACACAATTAAGAATTATGATTATTAAATTAATTAGGTCTAAAAATTTAAAATTTTTAGATCTAAGACATCTTCATAAAATTGGGTTTGGACTTGGGTAGCTCAATTAGGTCTAGCAATTGATCAAATTGAATCAAGAGTTGGTTAGGTAGGATCAAAGAAAGCTTAGAATTGACTAGCCTAATAGGATTAAGTCTGGATCAAGATTGAATCATATTGAGATGTGACTCGATCAAGTCAAGATCTAATTTGGCTCCATGGTTCGAGCTTGGATTGTAGGCTAAACCGATTGATTCTGATTTGATAATTTGATGTCTAAGATAAGTCTGGCAGATATGATCGACTGATTTTTAATTAGGAGCTACTCAAACTAAATGCCTTCTTGTCGAGTTAATAGCATATCCCTTCCATGGGTCTCACTTATCTAGCTATTTATGTTGATCCAGTTCTAATTTGAGGTGGCTAATAATTCGAGCCAACCCATGCCACTAGGTTAGTCATAATTACTATCACTAAGTCAAGTTAAGTTTAAAGAGATCTAATTAAATTTTTCTAAGAAAATATTAAGTCTAAAGTCTTCCACCATTATAGATTCACGGGACCTTTTCAAAGTTAATTATTCTCAATTAGATATAATGGTTTATTTGCACCAGAAAGACACAACCATATCTATTAGGCATTGCATGCTATGGGATGGAGGATGGGTTGGGCTTAATATTTTGGATATGATGAGAGATTCAATCAGGAATTCAATTCATGCAAATGCTAGGTTTGACTTAACTAAGGAGTGGAGCAATATTTTGGCCACGATGAGCTTCATGAATTAGAGATCAGGTTTTGGTGCACCATGATTAGAGAATCATTGGATAAGACTTGTCCGCTCATCGGTTGATTCATCATCAATAATTATTAGGTGAGATGGTGAGCCAGTTGGTAGGACCGCACCATCCACTAGAAATTAATAATCACGTAGATTTTCACATATCTGCCAAGAGAGTGTAGTGATCTGAGTAAATAGTGGGAGCCTAATTTATTTAAAAATAAAATCTCTAAATAAATTGGTTAAGTTTAATTATAAAATCTAATTCAAAATTTTGACTCTCTATAGAAAAATATCTGCATCCAACCCACTAGTCCGTATCCTAGACACCCATAGACTGACCGAACCTAATGACAAGGATTTGCTCCAAAACATTAAAATAGTTTTGAGTTTTGAGAAGTTGACTCATGTGTTGGAATAGGATCCTCCCACTTTACCAGCATGTCCATCCGCTGATCAGAGAGCATCTCCAAAAAATAGATGGATGAAGATAACAAAGCCAGGTATTACATATTGGGCTCGATATCTGATGAGCTCCAGCGCCAACAGGAAGATATTAAGACTAGCTGCCAAATGTTGGCTCACCTACAAGAGTTGTTTGGTGAACAGAATCACACAGTCAAATATCAAATCACTAAAAAACTTTTTAAGGCTCAGATGCACGATGGGTAGTCGGTCCATGATCATTGTCTGATGATAATCAAGGATTTAGAAGAGCTTGAGAAGCTCGATGTCAAGTTAGATCAGAATCTATAGATTGATATAATTCTGCAGTCTTTGACTAATAATGCGTATGGATAGTTTATCATGAACTATCATATGCATAAAATGCAAAATACCTTGGCTGAACTTATGAATATACTGGTTACTACTGAGCTCTCTATGAAAGATTGAAAGGGCTCATTGCTTGCTGTGGAGCGGACTTTTTCCTAACGAAAGTCTTTTGGGAAGAAGAGGAAGACCGCAAAGAAGAAGGTGGAAGGTGGGAAGAAGAAGAAGACAAAGCCAAAGAAGAAGGCCAATGACAAGAAAAAAATATTTTTATTGCAATAGAGATGGCTACTGATAGTGAAACCACCCTCTTTACCTGGCCAGCCTGAAGAATAAGAAGAAGATAGGTCCTTCTGGAGGTATGCTCATTATAGAATCTAATCTTATAATTTCTTCTACATCCAGTTGGGTACTTGACTCCAGTTCTAGTGCTCAATTGTGCACTTGTATGTAGGTTCTTGAGGATAGTAGGAGGTCGAGGGATGGTGAGATGATCCTATGCATTGGAAATAGAGCAAGAGTTGCTATTGTAGTTGTGAGAACATATCCTCTTCGATTATCGTTAGGATAGATCTAGTTCTTAGAGATTATTTTTATATGCCTATGGCAAGCAGAAATTTGATTTTTGTTTCATCTTTAGTATAAGAAGGCTATGTAATTAGTTTTCTTAAGGACCATTATAATATTCTTTATGAAAAAAATAAAATTATAAGTGGTTTCCTTATAAATAATCTCTATCAGTTATATATTGATGTTTCTATTTTTAATTTTGAGCAAAATGTGAATGCTATAGGATCAAAGCGATCTAGGGATAGTCTCAATGATAGGTATCTTTGGCACCTTAGGCTAAGTCATATAGCTAAAGATAGGATTAACAAATTAGAAAAATCTAGGCTATTGAGTTTGTTGAATTTTGAGTCACATCCGATTTGTGAATCATGCCTGCATGGCAAAATGACCAAGCTCTCTTTTGTAGGACATAAGGAAAGGGCCACAGACCTACTTGCCCTAGTATATATTGATGTATGCAGCATATTTGATGTGCCCCCAGGGATAATTATGTCTACTTCATCACCTTTACTAATGATCTATCTCGATACGGGTATGTGTATTTGATGCAATATAAGTCTGAAGCCTTTGAAAGGTTCAATAAATTCAGACTTGAAGTAGAAAAATAAGTAGAAAAATCCATTAAGATTCTTTAATCAGTTCGAGGAGACGAATATCTTAGTCAAGAATTCTTAGACTATCTTAAGGATAATGACATAGTCTCACAATGGACTCTACCTGAAATATCTCAACTCAATAGGATTTCAGAACAAAGAAATCAGACTCTATTAGATATGGTCCAATCCATGATGAGTTTCATAGACCTTTTTGAGTTTCTTTAGGGACATAGTCTTATGACTGCTATATTTTTAGTAAATAGGATTTTTTCTAAAACCATTCCTACCACACTATATGAGATATGGTATGGTAAGAAATTAAGTCTAAGTCATCTCAGAATTAGGGGTTGTCTAGCCCATGTCAAGAGATAACAGGAGGATAAATTAGAGTATAGGTCTTTTGGAGCTTGATTTATTGGATATCCTAAAGAGTCATTAGGATATTATTTCAATCTTCCAGAAGATTACAATGTGATTATGAGTCGACATGCCATCTTTCTTGAAAAATAGTTTATTCTAGATGATGGCATCAGAAGGTAGATTAGACTCGAGGAGAAAGTCTCTAATGAGAAATGAGCTAAGGAACCTATGGAACCCAATCAGATTGAGCCAACCTAGACACTACCTCCTCCACCTCATAGATCAAGTAGAATTTTTTATCCTTCTGAAAGGTACTTAGGTACTATCTTAGAAGATGTAGAGAAAATATTCCTCACAAGAAATGGGGTTTGTGATGATGATCCCAAAACCTATGATGAGATGATATTAGATATCGACTCTGAGAAATGGTTGGAAGCAATGAAGTCAGAGATTGACTCAATACATTCAAACCATGTTTGGACCTTGGTAGATCTACCTGAAGGTATAGTACTTATTGAGTATAAATGGATCTTCAAGAGAAAGACAAATACCAGTGGAAATGTAGAGACATTCAAAGCAAGGCTCATAGCAAAAGGATATAGTCAGTGCAAAGGCATTGACTATCAGGATACTTTTTCGCTAGTAGCCATGCTCAAGTCCATCCATGCATTGCTTGCTATTGCAGCCTATTTTAATTACAAAATATGGTAGATGGACATGAAAATAGAGTTCCTAAATAGATATCTTGAGGAAGATATCTATATGAAACAGCCATTAGGTTTCACATACAGTGATGATGATCAAAAGGTATGCAAGCTATGAAGGTCTATATATGGACTTAAGCAAGCATCTCGGAGATAAAATGCTTGTTTCACTGATGTAATTAAATCATTTGGATTTATTAAGAACAAGGAGGAGTCCTGTGTTTTCAAAAAGGTTAGTGGGAGTGCTGTTGTCTTTCTCATACTGTACGTGGATGACATTCTCTTAATTGAGAATGATATTCCCTTGTTGACCACAGTCAAAATATCATTGTCTAAGGAGTTCTCTATGAAAGATCTAGGAGAGGCATCCTTTATTCTGAAAATTAAGGTCTATAGGAATAGACCAAATAGGATGTTAGGACTATAATATAAAATGTACATAGAGAAGGTACTGAAGAGGTTCAACATGGAAAACTCTAAGAAGGGTTTAGTACCCTTTAGACATGGCATTCATCTCTCACTCCAAGAAGATTGCCCTAGCACATCCGAGGAGATTGAATGCATGAGCAAGATCCCTTATGCTTCGGCAAGAGGGAGTCTCATGGATGCCATGCTACATACACGACCTGATATTGCCCATGCTGTTAGTGTCACGAGCAGATATCGGTTGAATCCAGACGAAGAGCACTGGACTTCTATGAAATACATTCTTAAGTACTTGAGAAGGACTAAGGATATGTTTCTAGTCTTTGGTAATGATGAACTCTAGGTCCAGGGGTATGTAGACTCAGATTTTATGTCCGATATAGATGATCAAAAGTCAACATCTAAAAGTCTATTTATTTGTAATGGAGTTGTCAGTTGGAAGAGTTCCAAGTAGATGGTGATAGTAGACTCCACCATGAAAGCAGAGTACATCACTGCATCGGATGCTACAATAGAGGCATTCTAGTACAAAAGGTTTGTCGTAGAGCTTGGAGTGATGCCATCAGATGCTGTTCTTCGGTACTGCAACAACAATGATGCCATAGATCCTGCTAAGGAGCCAAGGTCTCATTAGAAATCCAAGCATATCGAGCGGTGATACTATCTCATCTATGATTACCTCGAGAAGAGATACATCGAGATCAAGAAAATTGACTCTATAGATAATGCGGTAGACCCACTGACAAAGCCATTAAGCCAGCAGAAGATCAAAGCCCACCTTGAGAAGATGGGACTTAGATTTATAGCCAATTGGCTTTAGCTCAAGTGAGAGTTTGTTAAATCTGTGCCCTAGAAGTCAGATTGGCTAAACACTTGTAATACACTTCTTAGAGCAATTTTATAATTTTGATTATAAATTAATAAAAAAATTATTTTCTAACATAGTGTGTATTTAAACTATCTGTGATACATCCTTTGAATTAATGACAATGATAATTCATATTTTCAAGAGTTAAAAATTTAAGACATAAATTTTTATAATTAACTTATAAACTGATCCCGTCTGTAGGATCATCACAAGGATGGTGATTGACCTAGAAGGTTAGTGTACAATCTCTTTCTTAGGATAGATGTGTCTTAAGTCTATAGTATGGAGACACCGAAGTGAGAGTACAAATACTCGTTAGAGAATGGGAGCACTGAGTCTGACCACCTCGAGCAATTATAAGAAAGTCTATCTTCTCGTCGATGACTGGCTCGATGCTGCAGTGGTGTGTCTGGTTCTTTGACCTGAGATGCATCGATAGTTTATCTTGAGGGTGCTATAGTCTGACTATACCATAACTCGTTCTACTAGCCATTTGGAATCCTGAGGTGTATGTTGGCTATAGCTTGTTCACTGTAGGAATTAGATGGCATTAATGGAAGATCTATCTACCTCGATAGATGAGGAGTAGCCCTATGACAATCATGAGATTGAGTCCTTAAACCCATGGCCATGGCAGAGTGAAGATGATAGAAAGAGTTTCTGCTAGGATTTTTACATTGGACTCGAATCAAAAAATTAATTCATATGATAGATGTTGGGTTTGACGAGTTCACCTTAACCCTAATCCTGTTGGAGCTCAAGATAGAAGAACCTAGTCACACAGGTAGCTGCACTGAGAGGTTTGCTTTTAGTTCTGATGGGTTGCCACCATATACTGCTAGGTGTCACTGATAGATTTTGGATGCAATTAGAATGATTTTGATGATCGATCTTTCTAATTGTTTGAATCAAAAGAGTTCTGATCCATCAAAAGATATTTCGATGATGTCGATGATAGATATTGCAACATGTCTCATTACAATACAAAATTGAATCTAATTGGATCACACAAACAAGGATTTAGGTCTGGATGTCATTAATTGAGCTAATCTAGTTCGATTGATTTTGATTAGATCCAATCAGGTTCAAGATAATCGTGCTAGCACATGATTGATCTTGGCTTTCTCCTTCTATAATCTTTCTGATTCATCACAACCAAGTCTAATTTGATTTGACACTTTCTTGTATCTTGAATGATTTTATTTTTATTTGACTGAAATAAGTCCAGGTTAGATAAATTATAGAAATTAAATCCATTCCTGATAAAATTGGACTAGGGTCAAAAGTTGACACAATTGAGAGAATTAAGGATTACCGGATCAAATACTTCTAGAAAATTCTCTAGAAATCTTTCTAATCTAATTTTTGGATATGTGATAGGGCTCAAGCCATTCTATGGGTGTGCCAAATTTTGTGATTTATGGTAGTAGTTTGACTAGGTTTTGATAGAGTTTGATTTTGATCAAACTCTTGAGAGAAGAGTCCCAGGCGCAATGGACTCTTCCTTATCTACTCATATCACCCACTTTTTGATTAATTTTTGGCAACAAAAATTAGATGAGATCTGGGGTTTCACATGGATAATAAGTCTTAGAGTCCCAATGATCAAATAAGTATGTTATTTGGTCAAAGTGGGACTCTATATGGCATTATTTTTCAAACCTTTCTGATGCCAAAGAGAGCTATTACATGATTTTATTTTCTATGCAGAGGTGCTATCGCCCATACCATATCCCATGCCCACTGTATCCTCTCTCTCCCTCTCTTCTATATGCCTAAAACATTAGGCACAAATATGAGAAGAAGGTCCAAGATTTTTGGCACAAGATTCAAGATCTATGCGATGATGTTCGTGTGACGGATGGACTGCCTTCAAAAATAGTTTTGAAGAATCTATAGATTAGATTTTGATCTGATCTATGGAGGAGAGATTCACAAAGATAAGATATTTAGATCCTACCTAAGTGGATATCGGTAGAGGTCAAGCACGTGCATGGCTCCTTCCAGAACCTCAAGAACCAACTAAATCATCAAGGATAATTAGATTACCCAACAAGGTACTTAAAATTAAATCTGATTTAATTTTATTTTTAATTTTTAAAATTAGATCACCACGATCAGATTTAAGAACTCTTAGATCTAATCAAATCATAAAGATTTTTGTAAAAAAATTCATCTTAGATTTGATCAGATCTGAACGATCCTGAGGTGGAAAATCAGATTTTCCTTCACTTCTAATTTTTAATTAAGCTTCTCTGAAGAGAAAGTAGACTTTCCTAAAGATTTCTGGGCTTTGTATATTGATGGTTCATAAAATGCATCTGGAGTAGGTATAGGCTTGATTCTTATCAATCCAGAAGGGGTTACTGCCAAATATATACTATGCTTTGAATTTTTCATAACTAATAATGGAGTAGAGTATAATGCTTTGATTGCAAAATTGAAAATAGCCAAGGAACTCGAGATAGATTATCTAACTAAAAATCTACAGTGATTCATAATTGGTGGTAGGATATGTTAATGGCAGATATGAAGCTCGAGAGAAAAACATGAGAAAATATTTGGATAAGATGAAGAGCTTAATCTCGATCTTCAATAGTTTTGAAATTTAGCAAATTCTAAGAGTAGAAAATTCTAGAGCAAATCTTTTATCCAATTTAGCTACCCTGGCTCCAAATGACTTACCAAAAGAAG
Organism: Cocos nucifera; assembly: GCA_006176705.1. NCBI lineage: Eukaryota > Viridiplantae > Streptophyta > Magnoliopsida > Arecales > Arecaceae > Cocos > Cocos nucifera. The sequence goes on from QRFJ01004895.1 coordinate 91,933, forward strand.
TTTTTTTCTATGTTTTTCAACAACCAAGTTTGGAAGAACCTCAAACAATAATGCAAGTGGACCATGAACCTAGTTGGATCGATCTACTAGTTCTATAACTTAAAGATGGCATCCTCCCTAGAGATCCTAAAGAAGCTCGGAAGTAGAGAAACCAGGCATCTCGCTATGTCTTATATAAAAACAAAGTATATAAGAGGTTTCATTTCTTGCCACTCCTTAAATGTCTTCGACCATTAGAAGTTGATTATGCCCTAAGAGAGGTTCATGGAGTATGGGGGAATCATCATGGGGCAAGGTTGTTATCTTATAAGTTGCTTCAGCAAGGATACTATTGGCCAACTATGTAGTAGGATGCAGTTAATTATGTAAGAAAGTATGACCGATGTCAAAGAAATGCCAATATTCAGAGGCAGCCAACTTCTTTGCTCATGCCCTTAAGCGCCCCTTGGCCATTTGTGCAATGAGGGATGGATATACTTAGACCATTTTTCATGGCATTTGGATCACAAAAATTTTTCTTAGTAGAAGTGGACTACTTCACCAAGTGGGTTTGAAGGAAAACTATGCAGGCTTTCATGCATGTATATTGAAACTTCTTTGAAAAACTATGAAGCAGAAGACTTAGATTAATCTAACTAATTTATATGACATGTCACTAAATACTTACATCTAGGATATATGACATGTCATGAAGCAAATATGAATCTAAAAAAATATAATAAAATTAGTATTGATCATATCAATATCCTAAATTATATTTAGAAAACTCTAGATCATATCTAGGTCAAGAAGAGATCAAATCTCTTTACCTTATCATGGATTGAGAACACCGCTATTATTTTCCATGGTTGTCTTCATTGCTCGGAGTTGCACAGGGTGTCCAGCCTCTACAGGTTGTCCACACGAGGCTCCATACTGATCAAAGATTCGTCGAATGAAGATCTGTGCGAAGTGCTAGCTTCTCACAAATCCCTCCTAGTGGTTGATCTAATTTCTTTCTTCAAATCTTCTTGGACTCTCCAAAAGATGAAGAGCAGGTGAAGGATTGAAGAAGAGAAATTCCTCACTAGTCTCTCAAAACATGGAGAAGAAAACTCAATGAGAAACCCAAAAGAGAAGACCCTTCTTGTCTTCCTTTTCTCTCAACTGGACATGAACAATTCCTGTCCTAAAGAAACCCATGGCCCAAAGAGACTTGGCACATAACTCCCAATGCCCCTCTCTCTTTCTTTTGAATTTTCCATGGAATAATGATTAGTTTCTCATGCCAAAAGCCCACCTATAAGGGGCGGCCAAGACGAGTCCTACTCCTAGTCAAACTCTTAAAAGTTAGGAATCAAAACTAAGCAAGTATAGGGGGCACCCAACTCTTGTGTGCCTCCCTATTCCTTTGAGGCATGAGATACTAAATTTTCATGCTGAATATCTTTCCTTTGCATGCCCAAAATCAGATCTAATCTGATTCTTTTAGCCGCCACATAGAAGGAAGAGTTTTGGAATGAAGGAACTCTATTAGATAGAGTCCAAGGCATAACAACTTGCCTTATTTTGGCCAAGTCAAATTTTATTCCAAAACTAGTAGAGAGTGGGGCATGGGAAACTTTTTTAGGTGTGAGTAATCTCACACATAAAGCTAGAAAGAGGTCATGAGGCATGGAGTGCATGGTGCAAGGGAAGAGGGAGAATCCAAGTCCAACTGGGACTTCTTTAATTTGACCAGGTCAAACATATTTTAAATCCTATTCTAATTAGAATTGGTGAAACCTAATTAAAGGCAATCCTAGTCCAACTAGGTGCCTAATTAAATTAGATTAAATCATATTTAAATCTAATTTAAATTCTAATTAAATTAGAAATTAGGTGCACTTAAGTTCTAATTGAATAGGGATCGATCTTTCTTATAAATGGCTTAACTCATAAACTAATTAGACTTAACCTAATCGAGTCCAAACCAAATCTAATTGAATATAATTCAATCAAACTCAATCTCAGATGAATTGCTTAATCAAATTAAGCCAATTAGCAGTCTAATTACTAATCAATCCTCCTACAATACTTGTACTTGATCAATCATCAATCGCATTGATGATTTGATCATTGAATGATTCTTAATCATTGATCAACCATCCGATCAGGTAGAAATCTCTTATGTGTATGCCCTATAGGTTCGAACCTAAACTGGTAGCATAGAAACAAATTTTTATATAAATCAAAATGACCATCTAGCAATAGTACCAATATCCGGATAAGTCGAATGTACAAATCAACATTCTTAAAATCCTAGCCTATGGTTATCGTATAATTCATCCCTTTGATCCTTAATGCTCAGGATGACTATAAGTTAGCTATCAATACTTAAATGGTTCATCCATATTATATTTTAAAATTTTGCAAATTTCGTGACTCCTCATAAGGATTACCAAGGCCTAGGTTTTGCTTAAATAAAATACAGTGAGACATTCACTCCTAAAATTAATCAGGAGTGGTCAATCCTATCTTGACTTGCACATCGACTCTACAAGTACTTGACTACATCTAGAGACCTTCCATCACTATATTAGAAATACAGATAGTTCGGCATCAAACTATAGTGAGTTGCTTGCAAGTCACCATGGTGATCTCAGATCAAAAGAACACTTATACTCATTGGCCTTTGCTAGCTACTCTTGACTGTATAGTGCTCATTGGTCATGTTCAATGTAGATGTACTTCTACATCTCACCTACATATCATACCAATGTCTCCACACTACTTGGTTATGAGGACATCCAACGTATATGACATACAGCGACATACACTCGATAAGTTATCATTCTAATTAAAAATCTATCATTTAGTCGTGAACAATTTTAAGAACCATCTAATAAATTCTCTTTTATCGATTGAGTATAGTTCTAAGAACTTCATCATAATATAGGAGTTTATTAAAGAAAGATAAAACATTAATAATGAATTAGCCAAATAATTATTATTAATTGCTAATCATATACAAATTATAATCATCTATAACTTAGATGATTGGGTTTAGGATATGTTAGGGGTAAAATAGGCTCCAATCATATGTCTGACCTTAGTATAGTGCTATCTGGAGTACTGATGGTTGAGTCTAAACTTCAACCAAGTTATTCCTCTATTTCAAGCAAGTTCTAGAAGGTCGGCCTTTAGACCTTATGCGCCAGATGACCCCCACAGTGACAATCCTCTCAGCTCTCATGATAACTACAAAACCTATTAGACATACTAAACTTTGATCAGATGAACTTGAATAGTGAAAGAAGTTGTCCTTCTATTGGTTTCAATCTTTGACTCAAAGTAGGCAGTAGGTCCTTGGCAAATATCAAGTCCCGATATCATCTGACCTTGTTTAGTGGCCGACCTTAAAGGCGGTCGAATTTCTCTGCTCCATTCTATAAGCAGCCAACCTCCAACGAATACAGGACCCAAGCACCGACCGACTTCGCATAATGGCCAACCTTGAAGGCGATTGAATTTCTTTACTTTTTCTTATGGATTGCAGATCTTGGCAGCTCTATACTAAGGAACTCAGGTAGATGAACTTTAGTCAACAAAAGGACCTCGCCATCAACATGATTCCAGCCTTCAATATGGAGCAACCAGTGGTCGCTTGAGAAGCGATGAATCTTAGTACTCACCCACCCTGGCTCGATCTCTGTTATCTATGCTGAACTCCTTTAAGAAAGCCTAGTTATTGTTGACCTTTTAAGTGATTTTGATGATGATCAAACATTAAAGAAAATGATTACTAATAAATTTTATTTTAAGTGTTCAAATATCAGAAGAAAGAGAGCTCTTTGACTAAAACAAGGATGACATAAAGTGCAATTGAAATCAAGATCAAATCCTCTTGTTTGGTCACAAGAATTTCTTCGAAAATAGCCATGGAGCATTTTTGAGATGTCTCTTAAAATTTTTGAGATGTCTCATAGAGTCTGGCACACTCTAGCAAGATTCTAGCATAGTTTTAAGAGGTCTTGAGTTGAACTCGAGATGTCTCCCTCTTAGGAGACAGAAACATATTTTCTGCACTCTAAGAGCGAGATGACTTGTAGAATTCTCGAGAGATTTCATGATCCCGACGAGATGTTTCCTTCAAAATTGAGAGCTCTCGATTTCAGGTGATAGATTTTTTCTAGAAAATAGATTTTTGAGTGACTAAGAACAAGATGTCTCTTGGTCACACCAAGAGGTCTCATAATCAGGCAAGACATCTCGAGACAAATCTAGAGGTCTTGAGATATGGCGACAACACTTCAATGGAGAGTTTCAGATCTTCTTTTCTCAGTCCCAACAGCTAGTTCTCTTCTCCAATGACTATTTCAAAGCTTCCAATGGCTAGAACTCTCTCTCCAACTATCTCCAAGGATATTTAAAAAGGTGGAGAGCTAATTGGAAAGCAAGATTAAGGTATTTAAAGAGAAAATCATTAGATTGAGTGAGGTTTATTGAATACTATTGGAAAGAAAGAAAAGAGAGAAATTAGTGCACAGAATTAGGAGCCTTCAAAGAAAAATCATCTTCAACTTCATCCTCATCCTCTCAAGCATTATTCAAGAAAAGTTGAAGCTTCGTTTATGCAATTCATTGGCAACTTCTTTGGGCTTATAAGAGTTCACCTTTTTATTTTTAATTATGCTGAAATTTTATACTTGTATTTTATTTTCTTTACAAGTTTTTTTGGAGAAAAGAAACTTAAGGATTAGGCCCATCCAAGCCTTGAATTGGACTTTATATGTTTTAGTTGATGAGCCTAGAAAACCAGCTGGGTTGTTAGTGAACCCAAAAAACTAACGTTGTAAGTTTTTAATTGGTACTCCTGTGAAAACCAACCAGGATTGTTTGTGAGCTTGGAAAAATAAATATACTATAATCAAGAATAGATTATAGTAGAAATTTCAAAAAAAACTTAGAGAGTGAATGTAGGTGCGGGTTGCACCAAAACACTATAAATTATTATGTGTTTGTGTTGTGCTTCTTCTATCCCTTTGCATTCTTTTAATTCTTACTTTACTTACTTTATCATCTGCTTAGATTAGTCTTTAAATTCTTTCATAGCATTTGTATATCTTAAATCCACTGCTGCTTATTTTATATACATCTCATTCACACCACTTAGGTTAAAATCAAAGCACATATTTGTTTAGAGATAAATTTGGCTAAAAATTTTAAAAGAACCCAATTCACCCCTCCTCTTGGGTTGCTACCTCTAGACAATAGTTGTTGTCCTCATTGGAGAACCAGCCATCTTCTTCTAGCCTTTAGTCTGCCAAACCAGAATGTCCACACCCGCTCCCAACTGATCTTGAAGCGGCTGAGCTCCCAAAAACTATCAAAAGCAGCACCAATAGGATCTAGACACAGAACCCAATTATAAGTCCATCATTCGCTAATTAAAAGCCGACCCTCAAGTTCAGCCAGCCCGACTTCAAGCTCCTCATCCCCAAACAAATAGCTTGCTACTAGGCTCAAAAGTTTTCGACCTCCTATTCGAGCTTTAATAAATGAAATTCAACTACCGGCAAGTCGTGACAAAAGACAACCCACTCTCCATAACAAACTCCATGTTGCCTGAATAGTCTTCTAACATTCTGTTATGGCTGTCACTATTATTCTATTATAGACTCTCTCTATAGAAGAGATCCTTCAGATACATTATTTTTCTCTAGGCTCTTAAGCTCTCCTCTCTGCTTTAATTCTTCTGTGTACTCTATTCTTGTTTGTAACACCCCACCCCTAACTAAACTGGATGATAGTGCCACACCCCATCCTTATCTAAAGGTTAAGAAGATTTCTAAACTATAACTATACTAAACTATACATCGATTAATAACCTGCTTTCAATTTAACTAAACCATCCATTCATTTTCATCACAAGCATTTCAATTAAATTCTTTAAACTTGCTAATAACCATTATCTCCACTCATAACTTATTAAGTCACATAAACAAACTCAGAGTTTCAATAACAACACCATACCTCATATATACATTCTAGTCATTAATCATCTTTTTAATACATGCCTTTCTAGAACAAACTATAACATATATGTATATAATGGTTTCTGATTTAACTAACTTAGCTATACAATACTTTTCAAAATACATTTCTTTTACAAACTAATATTATTAAAAATACTTCCTCCACTCTAAGTATTGATACACAAGCTGAAATATATTTTCAAACCCAGCTATTCTCAAAACTACAAATGAAAAGAGTCAGGGGTGAGACTTGGGAAAGTTCTAGTGAGTAGATAAACAATCCAACAATGGGAAACAAGAATTCTTAACTTGTAATTCAACAAAATAATAAAAACTAAAATGTAAGAATTGCTTTTTAGAGCTTCACAAAGATGAAATATACCCTACCAGGTTAAGCAAAAAACCAAAGAGCTTCACAAAGCTGAAATATATCCCACCATATTAAAGCAAAATACCAAACTCTGCCATACTAATGCATGCTTCTTTCTCAGCTACTATTGACTGAATCCTAGAGCACCCCTTTCAAGATAGTCGATAAGTAGTATATTATGATGCCAAATGATATAAATGAGCCCCACTGGGCATTCCAATACACTGCAAAATATCAACCAAGCCCTATTGGGCATTCTGATACGTGCCAAGCCCTATTAGGCATTCACAAATACATACTATGGAGGTGCCAGCTCATGCCCATGCAAATGCTCATGCAATGCAAGGATGCACCCCATAGGTTGATCACTCCTATAGATAATCTTTTTCAAAAATCAAACAAGCTAAAATTCTCCAAAGCTGAATGGTAAAAGCCAATAATTTCAATCCTTGCTTTCATGTTTGCACAAGTACATATATAAGCTGAAGGATATCAAAGCTAATTACTTTCCAAAGTTAGTTATTTTCATAATGAAATACAATAAGTAAAACACCAAGGGTAGATATAAAAACCACTCACCTCAACTGGCTATTAGTTAAATGGGCTTACTCAAAGCACCTTTCCGAACCTTTTCTTTTCCTATATTATCAATAAATATTGAATAAACTCATATCTTATGATTCAAGACCAAAACTACGTATACTTTGCTTCCAAATTCTTACTTTAGTCTTTTAACCATTCCCTCATACTTCATCTCACTTGCTTTAACTAAGGTCTAGATAACTTCAATATAATCCAAATATTTCCAACCATTTAATTCTATTTCTGTTCTCCCAATTAGTTTTGGATATAGCTAACACCATTTCAATTTATGGCTAAAACATCTACCCAACTTCAGCATCATAATAATATAATTCAACTTCAACTTCAATTTTATATTGAATTGCTTACTTTACTATAACCTTGGATCTGCTATAATACTTAAAAGATCAATTAAACTTGGTTTAAAGCGAAGCAGCCTTACTTTAAGTGATTAGAAATCTATTGCACAAGCTTTCCTCTTCAATTTCAGCAACTTCCATCTCTCCCAATCAATCTATAACTAAATCCTCTACCTCTAACTGAAATTCTATTGGAAATTAACTGACAACAGGACCTTCTCCAGCCCTCCTTCTCTTCCTAACTCTTTGCTATACTAGAGAACTCAGAACAACTACAATAAGAACCAGAGGCTTTTTATTTTGGAAAAAGAATAAATTAAGGAAAAGAGTTCCTAGATGTCAACCTATGAATTTTTCATACTTTTTAGATTTGTTGAGGTGTTGCCAAGCTAAATTTCTAACTATTAGTTTATGCCCACAAGGTGCTCACTAAGCCCATGAAAAATTATTTAAAAATTCCAACTTAAAATAGTCTTGATTAAAACCTTCTCCTAGAAATTTTCATGATTGGGGTCGACACTTTAGGAAAAAGGATCGATGCACCAACATAGGTCAGCCACTAGATCAACCCTTTCCTCAAACAGGTCGTTCCATAGGTCGACCTCTAGGTTAGCCCTTCATACAAAAATATCGACACCTATTAGGCAAGTGTCCACCCCTTCTTATGCCACCACCAAACTTCCTAAAAATATCCTTTCTATTTTTCTGAGATAGCATTGACGCATCTCACACTAGTGTCGACCCCTTTCCCTGGGATTCAAAAATTTTAGTATCATACTCTGCTTATAGCTTTACTCAATATTCTGCTTATTTATATTTCTTCTTTTAAGTTAATATCTTCATTAACTTTAAAATATAAATGTAAATAAGGAACACCCTCCTATTTGGAACTAATAAAAATATCAAAAAAATAAAAATTCTTAAGAATAAGATATCAAAACTTGGGTTCTAGTTCAAATTTTTCAAAACTTAAAACTTTTTTAAAACATCCTCTCCTTAGAACAAATAGGTTAAAGGATCTAAAAATTTGTTAAAAATCATTTTATGACTCTCCAATTCATAAGAATCAATTACTGTCAATTTTGGTCTCAAAAAAATTCATATTTTATATAGCTCTCCAGATAGGTGCTACTTTCACACTTAAAAAATTTTTGAAACTTGCAATGGCAGATGGTCATAATTTATGATCAAATAGATCAAATATACCATAAATAACTACCATGCCATACATACCTGAACACAAATCTTTTAATCTATTATTTTGTAGGTCTAGGATATTACATTATTGGCCAGAAAACTAACTTGACTATCAAAGGGTCCTGCTGGAGCCAACTCCAGCCAGGACTTCATTTTGTAGGACTCATCGACAACCTCATCTTCTTCAACTCCAGTGAATTCTGGTGTCTAATGGTTTTTTGCACCAATAAGATTAGTGTTAGAGGAAGGGACTCCTGATCCCTTGTTTTAAAAGGAGTACCTAGTTGAGTTCATCTTCTTCCTCTTTTCTTCTGCTTTTTACCTCTGATCTTTCTTTATTCTTGTAATATGCCACCCAAGATGGCTCCTTCCCGATGATCCATCATCTTTGCTGCCAAATCCATCCTAGAACTAGTAGACCTACCTGCTCTGATCCCATCGCCAGCATCTCAACCTCCTCCACCAGTGGTAATGATGGATCTAGAGTAGTTCAACCTACTGATGCAGCAGGTAAGGGGTCTTACAAAAGTAATGCAGACCATGCAACAAGTTGTTGCACCAGCACTACCAAAGAGAATATCATCAGAGCACCAAAATCTAGCATGAGGAAGGCCCACTTGGGTGAGCCAGCTAGTACACTCTGGAAGGAGAAAATAAAGAGCGGAGAGCCCCCATTCCAAGCATGATTCTATCCCTTGAATGTCTCTGCCCCCATCAAGCAAACCACCCTTTGAGATTCATAATCAAGATGATATTCTCGATCAAAAGCTTTAAAAGATGAATAGGTAAATAGAAGAGCTTCACCATGCTGTCCCAGACCGCAATGATGATATCTGCATTGACCCTCCAGTCTCCACCTAGATCATGTAGGAGCCCATCCTGCTGAACTTCAAGCTCTCTCGATTTAAGAGTTATGATAGGACCTCAGATCCAGTCGACTATCTTGAAGCCTTCTAAACTATGATGCTGGTCCATGGCACACCGGACACCATTCTGTGCCAAGCTTTTTCCTCCATCTTGAAAGAAGCAATAAAAAATTGGTACTCGATGTTCAAAAATATGTCCTAAAGTTAATCATCTATGTTGTAGATGATTGAAGTTAGTATATGAATTATCAAATAATAATTATTATTTAGCTTATTTATCATAAAAGTTCTATCTTTCTTAAATAAACTTCTAAGATATGATGAAATCCTTAGAACCATACTTAATCGATAAAGAAGGATTTATTAGATGGTTCTTAAATTATTCACGACCAAATGATAAGTTATTAACTAGGATGTTAACTTAACGAGTGTAGGTCGTTGTATATCATACGCATTGGTTATTCTCATAACCATGTGGTGTGGAGACACTGGTATGACATATAGATGGGATGTAGGAGTACGTTTGCATTGAATGTGATCAATGTAGCACTCTACTATCACGAGTAGCTAGCTAAGGTCAATGGGTATAAGTGTTCCTCCGATCTAAGATTACTATAATGACTTACAAGCAACTCACTGTACTTTAATGTCAGACGACCTGTATTTCTAATACAGGATCAAAATTTTTTTGGATACAGTCAAGTACTTGTAAAGTCGGTGTGTGAGTCAAGATAAAATTGACCACTCCTAATTAACTTTAAGAAGAGAATGTCTCGCTATGTTTTAATTTTGCTTAACCTAAGCCTAGGTAATCCTCCAGAGGAGTCATGAAATTTGCAAAATTTTGAAATATAATATGGATGACTTGTATGAGTATTGACAGCTAACATGATGTCATCTTGAGCATTATTGATCAAATTGATGAATTATATGGCAAGCATGGATTAGGGTTCTAAGAATGTTGCTTTGCATATATTCGACCTATCCGGACATCGAGTATCATTGCTAAATAATCATTTTGATTGGTACAGAAATTAGTTCCTATGCTACCAGCTTAAGTTCAAACCTAAGGGGTCACACACATTAGAGGTTGTTACTTGATTGGATGGTTGATTGATGATTGAGAATCACTCAGCGATCGAATAATCAATGTAATTGATGATCAATCAAGTGCAAGTATTGTAGAAGATCGATTAGTAATTAGATTGCTAATTGGCTCAATTTGATTGATCCATTAGGTTGAGATTGAGTCTAATTAAATTATATTCAATTAAAATTAGTTTAGATTTAATTGGATTAAGTTCAATTGGTTTATTGGATAAGCCAGTTGTAAGAAAGAACTTGTCCCTATTCCATTAGGACTTGAGTGCATCTAATTTCTAATTTGATTAGAACTTAAACTAAATTTAAATATGATTTAATCTAATTTAATTAGGCTCATAATTAGACTAGGATTGCCTTTTAATTAGGTTGACTCAAATCTAATTAGAATAGGATTTATTTGGTTTGACCTAGTTTTTATAAAAGAGTCCTAGTTAGACTAGGACTCCTCTTTTCTTCCTTGCACCTCCTAAGAAAGCCCACATCCCATGTCTTATTTTATTTCCTAATAAACTCTCCTCCCTTTTGGCACCAATTTTTCCCATGCCATGTATATTTTTGTTCACCCCATCTCTGTTTATTTGGTGCATGAGATTTTTGTTCTCCATGTCAAAAATATAGGGGGTGGCGTCTAAGAGTTGGACACCACCAAAACTCCTTGGTTTGTTTCCTAAAAATTAGGAACTTTGACCTAGTCTTCCTTTTAAGTTGGCACCTCCTATTTTATAGGGTTTGTGTGTGTGAAAAAGCCTGAGATTCTTCAAGCAAATTAGGGAGAGAATAGAGAGGGGCGTGGGAGGTTAAGCATTCCAATTAGTTGGGCATGAAGCCCTTTTTGAACATCAAGTTATTGATGTAATGGTGAGAGAAAAGAAAGAGAAGAATGTCTTCTCTTAGATTTTCTTTCAAGGATTTTTTCTTCTAAAATTTTGTAAGATTTTTCCATGGGTAAACTCAAAGAGAAAGAGAGAAACGGGCATAGAGGATGGGTGCCCCAAGGAGTTGGGGCATGGTGGTTTGTTTTGGACATAATATGATCATGTCCTGATGAGAGAAGAAGAAAAGAAGAAGATCTTCTCTTAGAGTTTCTTTAAGATCCCTTCTTCTCCATATTTTTGTGAGATTTTTTCATGAAAAAAATCAAAGAGAAAAGAAAAGCGGGTATGGAAAAATTCTAGAGGAGAAGGTCTCCTCTTCTCTTGGTATGGGAAAATTCTAGAGGAGAAGGTCTCCTCTTGTCCTGGTATGGGAATATTCTATAGGAGAAGGTCTCCTCTTAGGGCCTTTTCTTAAGCTTTTCTTTTCTTATTTTTGAGAGATCCAAAAGTTGGTTTCCTCCCTTCATCCTTCTCATAATCTTCATCTCTTGGAGTATCCAAGAGATCCAATAATAATTTTTTAGGTCAGCCATTAGGAGAGATCCACGAGAAGCTAGCAGTTCGAGTGGATCTTCATTCAACAAACCTTCGATTAGAGTGACAACTTTGTATGCAAAGCCTGTAGAGGATAAATGCGCTATGCAGCTCCAAACAATAAGGACAATATCATTTTTTTAGCTGCGATGTTCTCGACCCATGCAAAAGTAGGAGATTCGATCTCTTCTTGACCAATATATGATCTAGGATTTTTAGAATAGTTCTAGATCTATGGTATTGATATGATCAATACCAACCTAATTTATTTTTCAGATTTATGCTTACATCATGATATGTCATAGGTCCTAGATGTAGGGTTTAGTGATTAGATCACATGCATATTATAAGTTAAATAGTTTAATATATGTCTTCCACTATGTCTTGTTTTGAAAAAAATTTGAAATCTATGCATGAAATCCTACATGATTTTCAGTACTCAGCACTCAAACCAGATACCATCTATTCTTTTGATCAGTTGAGTCACTAGTTTGTAGCTTATTTTGTTAGTAGTCGGTGTCAGAGATGAGGTCTAGAGTCCATCATTAATATTAAGCAGAAGAAAGGAGAGTCCATTCGAGCTTATGTTAGTTGTTTCAATACTACTATTTCAGAGGTCCGCAACTTGGACCAGTCTGTTGCTATAGCTGCACTGAATGGCGGCCTTCTAAAGAAAGACCTTCTTTTCTTTCTGGAGAAGTACCTCCAAGACATTATCGACATGCTAGCTCGAGCTGAGGGCTATGCCCGAGTTGAGAAAGCTTTCAAGCTTCATGATAAAGAGGCCATGGAAGAACGATAGGCATGGAAATCTAGCAAGCCCATACTTACAGAGAAGCTGAGTGAAGCTCAGCTGCATTATAGGACCCCTCATGAATGTAAATGGGTCCGAACTCTATCTCAAGCTTGTTGACCAAGAAGCTTGGATCGGAGGATGTGGCGAAGCTCTCCTTTCAGAAGATTCCACAACTACTCTTTCTTGAATTCTTTGAAGACCCAAGTGCTAATGAAAATCAAGGAGCAACTCTTGAGACTGGAAAAGATACGGTCTCACCCAAGCAAGCGCAATCCTAACAAGTACTATCTCTATGATCGTGACCACAGTCACGATATTAAGAAATGCACCCAGCTCCAAGATGAGATCGAGGAGCTGATCAAGCAAGGTCAACTAGATTGGTTCCTATGACATCGACCCAAAAAGCAAAAAGATTAGCCAAGAGCTCTATTGCAGCTAGAGCCACCTTGGAGGAAAGAGCCACAAGAAGATCAGCCCCCACTTAGACTCTTCAATACTATCGATGGGGGACATCGACAGGGGGAGACTAGTGGATCGGTAGGTATAATAAAGAGGTAGAGGACTGAGGAATCCATTGCTTTCACTAAAGAAGATGCATAGGAGGTTTAATTTTTGCATAATGACATGGTTGTAGTTAGTTTGAATATTGTCCATTATGATGTACATCGTATTTTGATTGATAATAAAAGTTTTTTGGATGTTTTATTTTATGATGTTTTCTCTAAAAAATCTATACCTGATAATTATATGAGACCAATATTTTTTTCATTGGTAGGGTTCACCGGTGATGTTGTATCGATTGAAGAAATAATCACTTTACCAGTTGTGGCAGATCAGTACCCAAAATAGTCCAAAGTTCAGGTTTACTTTTTGGTGGTAAAGACTCCCTCTACCTACAATGAGATTCATGGCTAACCTAGTTTGAATACACTCCGAGCTGTGGTATCGATCTACTATTTAAAGATAAAGTTTCCAACAAAGTATGGAGTCGGAGAGGTCAAGAGAGATCAGGCCTTGGCACGTCATTGCTACACAATTGCCCTGTATGGAGAAAAGCAACCAGAACTCTATCCCATAGATAGACTTGACACCCGCGATGATTTGATTGATAATCGAGGGGAACCGATCGACGACCTTGTTGCAATTTCTTTGAATAATGGAAATGACGACCACATAGTTTAGATTAGCTACAACCTGGGGGAAGAAGTCAAAAGGCAGCTCGTCACTTTCTTATGGAAGAATGCTGATGCCTTTACTTGGGTTCCTATGGATATGCCTGGAATTGATGTAGAGATGACGGAGCTTCACTTGGCAGTAGACCATAAGTGTCGATCAGTAAAGCAAAAGAAGTGCAGCTTCACGCTAGAGCAACAAAAGACCATCATGGACGAGGTAAATAAGCTCCTTAAAGCTAAGTTTATTCAGGAGGTATCATACCCAGATTGGATTGCAAATGTGGTTCTCATCAAGAAAATAAATGACAATAGAGGATGTGCATAGATTTTACTGATATAGATAAAGGCTGTCCAAAGGATGGCTACCATCTATCTAGAATTGATTAACTGGTGGATGTCATCTTGGGCCATGAGCTTCTCACCTTTATGGATGCTTTCTTTGGTTGTAATAAAATTTGGATGGAACCTAAGGATGAGGAAAAAATTACTTTTATTACTAACTGTGGTCTTTATTATCATAGGATTATGCCCTTTGAACTCAAAAATGTAAGTATGATCTATCAGCACCTGGTGAACAAGATCTTCAAGAAGTAAATCGGCCGTAAGATGGAGGTCTATGTGGACGATAAGCTTATCAAAAACCAATCTTTGAGAAAACACATCATCGATCTTGAGAAGACATGCAACACACTCCAAAAGTACAAAATAAAGCTAAACCCAATCGAATGCGCTTTTGGAGTGACTTCAAAAAAGTTTCAAGGATTCATGGTATCGAGATGCGGCATCGAGGCAAATAGAGAGAAGATCAGGGCTATCCAAGAGATGATTGTTCCCAAGATAATAAAAGAAGTTCAGTGCTTGTTGAGGAAGATTAGCATTAAATCATTTTGTTTCAAAATCAGCGAAGCACTGCATGCCTTTCTTTCAGGTGCTCAAATAATCAAAGAACTTCTACTGAACTATCGAATGTCAACAAGCCTTCGAAGAATTAAAGAACTATCTCAGCTCACCTCTCCTCCTTGCCAAGACAGAATCTGATGAAAAGTTATTTTTATACCTGGTAGTATCTCCTATGGCCATTGGAGCTGTGCTAAATAGAGAGGAGGCAAAAGTTTAAAAGCCAATCTACTACATAAGTTGAGTACTAAGAGATGCAGAGACTTGGTATATCAAATTGAAAAAGCTTTGTTAATTGCAGCTAGAAAGCTCTAACCTTATTTCTAGGGGCACACTATAACAATCCTCACCGACCAACCAATAAAAATAGTTCTTCACCGACCAGACACCTATGGAAGAATAGCAAAGTGGGAAATTGAGCTCATTGAGCTCGACATTAATTTCTAACCTCGGCCATCCATTAAAGCTCAAATACTGGCCGACTTCATAGTGGAGTGCAGTATTCTGGACCCGGCCAAATCTGAACAATAAGAAGTCAACACTTCTAGCTTGCAACCGAGCTCTCTAGAGGAGAAGCCAGACCTTCCTGAAGATTTTTGAGCCTTATTTGTCGATGGTTCGTCCAGTGCTACTGGAGTAGGCATTGGATTGATTCTTATCAATCTGAAAGGACTTATTATCAAATATGTGCTATGCTTCAAGTTTTCTACAACTAACAATGGAGCAGAATATGAAGCCCTGATTGTAAGATTAAGAATAGCTAGAGAATTGGGGACAGATCTTGTGAAAGTTTATAGTGATTCCCAATTTGTGGTAGGATAGGTTAATGGTAGTTATGAATCCCGGGCAGAAAGTATGAGGAAATATTTGGACAAAATGAAAAGTTTAATCTTGGCCTTTAGTAGCTTTGATATTTAGCAGATTTCTAAAGCAAAAAACTTAAGGGCTGTCCTCCTATCTAAACTAGCTACTCTAGCCTCGAATGAATTACCAAAGGAGATTTTCTTCTAAGTCCTTCAGCACCTGAGTTTGGAGGAATCCCAAGCAATAATGCTAGTCGACCATGAGTCCAGTTGGATTGATCCATGGATTTTGTATCTCAACGATGGCATTCTTTTCAAAGACCCCAAGGAAGCCCAAAAACTAAGAATCAGGCCTCCTACTATATTTTATATGAGGACAAGTTGTATAAGAGGTTTTATTCCTTGTCACTCGTTAAATGCCTCCGATCGTCTGAAGCAAATTATGTCTTAAGAAAAGTTTATGAAGGAGTATGTGGCAATCACCTCGGAGCTAAATCATTGTCTTACAAGCTACTGTGGTAAGGATATTACTGGCTGACCATGCAATAGGATGCAACTAACTATGTAAGAAAATATGATCGATGTCAAAGAAATGCTAATATTCAAAGACAACCGACTTCCTAGCTTACATCTTTAAGTGCTCCATGGCCATTTGCACAATGAGAAATGGATGTATTTGGATCATTTTTCAAAGCATCTAGATAGCAAAAATTTTTTTTGGTGGTGGTGGATTACTTCACTAAGTGGGTGAGGCCGAACCTCTAGCAAAAATCATCAAAGCCAAGGTCCAAAACTTCATTTAGAAGTCAATAATATGTAGATTCGACCTACCTCGGAACTTAATTACTGATAATGGGGGCCATTTTTCAAGGGCAAAGTTTGTTGAGTTTTGTGAAGATTTGAATATTTTCCATCATTTCACCTCTGTAGTCCATCCTCAAGCGAATGATGAAGCCAAGATAACTAACAAAATCCTGCTATAAGGAATAAAAGCCAGACTCGAGGGGACTAAAGGAATATCGGTGGCGAACTTTATCATGTACTCTGGGCCTATAGAACCACTTAGAGGTTGCCAACTGGAGTGATTCCATTTGCCCTAGCTTTTGGGACTGAAGTAATTATACTAGTTGAACTCGAACTTTCCTCGGCATGAATCGAAGGCTTTAATAAATAGAATAATTCATAGAACCTTAGAGCAAATCTTGATCTACTAAAAGAAAAATAAAAGAAAATTCAAATTTGGATTGCAGCCTATAGGCAAAAAGTGTCTTGATACTATAATTCCAGAGTCAGAAGTAAAACCCTTAAAGTTGGAGATCTAGTACTATAACGAGTAGACATCTCTCAACCACAAAATCAAGGCAAGCTTGCTCTGAACTGGGAAGGCCCCTATAAGGTCGTAGAAATCGTCTGATTGAGAACTTACTATTTGAAGGAGCTTGGAGGAGCTACATTTTCGTGATCCTGGAACTTAAAAAATTTATGAATGTATTATCGATAACCTTACTTCAATAAAATTTTCTTATCTTAACATCCTTGTCTTTAGTATAAATTGAAGTAAAAGGCCTCGGGTACTTAAACAGGAGGTTAACCTCATCTTAACAATGGTGAAGGCCTTCGGTTCTTAAATAGGAGGTTAACCTCATCTTAACGGATGAGGGCTTCTAATTTTTAAATAGGAGGTAATGGAAAATGGCCTTTTCAATGATCCTTTTGTGTCTTGGCAACCTTGTTAGGAATAAGAGGTGTGAAGAAAATGGTGCAGGATTCTAGGCATCCTTTTCAATTTTTTTTTGAAATTAATATACAGTGGAAGGCTATAATTAATCTAATATTAATTTTATGCACATTATGATTAGACATATAACCATACACTAGGATTTAGACATATGTCATATATGTATAGAAAAGTAAATGCACTTGATCAGCAAATCATATTTGTTGATCAACTCGTGTTTAGAACATGATATCTGAGCATAGGTAGATGATCTCTATAATCTAAAACCACTGAAAACAATCTTCTCACATTGTGATGTAGCTGCAGAGTCATCCAGCCTTTATGGACAGTCCACATGGAGCTTTTGATCCCGACCAGCTCCACTAGAGTGCTAGCTCCTCGCTGGAGCCTTCAATGGTCGATCTTGGTCGATCTGATCAACCACCTTCATTCGATCTCCTGGATGCTCTAGAGGATCAGAACATGAACTTCAAAGGATGATGAGGTGGTGTGGAATTTATTATGGTGATCAGGCCCTCACAGCACTCAATCTCTCCACCCAAATCCTAGGTCCAAACCCTAGGGCTTCACACACCCAAAAATCCTAATGCCTAGAAATGCTCTCACACCCTCTCTCTTTGGAATTTTTGATGAAACAAATTTTTACGGTAGAAGGACTCTCCTATCTATCATAAACCTACTCTTAAACCCCTTTTTAAATGGGCGACCAAGGAGAGAAAAATAAAAATTTGGCGTGTGAATAATGTAGGCATAGAAATGCCTTTTTCTCTCTATAGAATTTTCCATGCCCAGAACAAGCACCCCCTCTCTCTGCTATTCTCTCTCATGAAACCTCTCTCAATCCCATGCTTTCCCTAAAAACATCCTATTTAAATGGGTGGCCATCTGATGGAATATGCATGGAGAAGATAAGGTTGAAGGAGGAGAAATAACGCAAGAACCTTTCTCACTTTTGAATTTTCTCTCACCCAAACCCAATGCCCCATCCCTCTAGAAGTCTTACCCTAGAAGGACACCACTCCTTTGTGCACGCCCATAGTAATATTTTATTTTAAACTATGACAAATAGAGAAGAATGCATGTGCAAAGGATAAGCAATGTTGGTTGAATTTGTTTCAACCAACAAATAGAATTCAAAATTCAAGTAAACTTATCCATATCCATTGCGTGGACTAGGTCAAAGGGAGAGAAAGAAGGGTGCCATCCTTAGATAATTTGCATGGAAAATAAATCATGCAAATTCAAAACTTGCATGGAGAAAGGTGTGGGTCTATCATGGCGTAGGGAGGGTTTAAAATTTAAATCTAATTTGTCCTATCCAAATTGGTTTCATCTAAACCAATTTGTCCTGACCAAATTAGACTAGGATAAACCCAATCAAATTAGGCTCAATCCAACCCAATAAAAATCTAATCAAATTAAAAATTAATTAAGTCCAACCCTTGATCAAATTAGGGTCCAATCTCCCATAGTGATTAGGTCATCTCATGATCTAGATAGGTCAAATCCAATTGAATCAAATTCAATTAGATTTGATGGAGTCCTCATTGCTCAATCAAATTAAGCTAATCAATAATCTAATTACTAATTAATCCTTCAATAATATCAGAGTCTTGGTCCAATGGGACTCGAGAAGGCAGAGTCTCAGTCTAGTGGGACTCCGATCATAGAGTGCCAGTCCAGTGGAACTCTGGACCATAGAGTTTCAGACTATTGGGACTTTTGATTAGCTATCAGATTAGGTAGAAACTCCTATTATGTGTGACTCTATAGGTTTAACCCTAAGTCGATAGTATATAAACTAATTTTTTATACCAATTGACGTGACTATCTAGCAATGGCATCCGATGTCCGAATAGATCAAATAATCGCAATGCAACATCGATGAACTTGTAGTGTATGATTATCGTATAATTCATCCCCTTATCCTCAATGATCAAAAGATGACCCAGTATTTAACTATCAACCTAAATATTATCTACATTATTTTTCAAATTTTAGTATCCATCATATGGACTACCTCGACTGAGGTTTTGCAAAATTAAAGTACATTGATGTACTTGCTCCAACACTTTGAGGGTTAATCCCATCTTGGCTCACACACTGACTAAATAAATACTTAATTGTACTTAGTAATCTTTCATCATTGAATTAAAAATTCAGATAGTCTGGTACCAAAGTAAAGTGAGTTGCTTGCAAGTCACCATGATGATCTCAGGTCTAAGGGATACTTATACTCATATTGTTACCCTAAGATAGCAACCCAAGAGAGGGGGATGAATTGGGTTCCTTTAAAATTCTAGTCAAATTTAAGATCTAAACAAGTGTGTCCTCCAGATTAAACTAATAAGAATATTTATGGTGAATATGCAATATGTAGTAGCGAAATTAAAAGCAATGAGATAATGCAAGTATGTAAAGCAAATAAGAAAAGCAAGAAAGCAAACCAAGCAATCACACCATAAAGATAAAAAGATTTATAATGGTTTGGTGAAACCTAGCACCTACGTCCACTCTCCAATCTTTCCTTGGGATTTTCACAATAGCCACCCTTGATTACAATGTGTTTATTTTTTTGGACTTATAATTTAAATAAATCCAGTTGATTTTTTGAGATCACCAATCAAAATCTAACATTGATAGTTTTCCAAGCTCACTATCAACCTAGTTGATTTTTTGTGATCACCAACCAAAATCTAATACTGATAGTTTTTTAGGCTCACTATCAATTCAGTTGGTTTTCCAAGAGCACCAACCATAATCTTTACAAAGATCAGACAAATCAAACCAAGACAAACAATGGGGAGAAAAACTCCAAAACCCAAGTTCCAGCCCTGCTGAAACTAAGTACATGAAAAGAGAAATAAAGATTTTACAACAAGGAATGCTCCTTTGAATGAGCAGAAAGGTTCATCGTTGTAGTTCGTTGGAAGCCTTCTTGAATGCTTGGAGTTTCTAGATTTTACCTCATCCTCAACGGCCATGAGGTAAAGATTTTCCACTTTCTTTTCCTCATCCGAGCTTGAAGTGTTACTGTCTTCTCAAATTCCAAGCATAGCTCTTTTCTTGAACCTTTTGGGATGCTTTTTGAGTAAGGGGCAATCCGACTTATAGTGACCCCTCTTATTGCAATTGTAGCAAGTGACATTCATTTTTTCTCTTTTTTCTTCATTATCTTTCTTCTTCAAGCTTTTTTTTTTTGAGGAACTTCATAAATTTGCTCACGAGTAGCTCCATATCTTCATCATCATCTTCACTTTCTTTTTCATCTTCTTCTTCCTTCGACTCATCACATTCTTCATATTGTGCAATGGATTTGAAGGTGATGAGCTTCATCTTTCTTGACTCTTCTTCTTCTTCTTCTTGAGCCATGTTCAACTCGTGAATCATGAGTGAACCCATCAATTCTTCTAGTGACAACATGGTGAGGTCTTTCACTTCCTATATGGCTATCACCTTTGCTTCTCATTTCTTTGGCAAAGACCTTAAAACCTTACAAACAAGTTTATAGTTAGTATAGGTTTTGCCAAGACCATTTAGAGCATTAATAATATTAGTAAATTTAGAAAATATTTCAAAAATTGACTCATATTTCTTTATTTTAAACATTTCATATTTACGAACAAGAAAGTTGATTTTGGACTATTTTACTTGGCTTGTTCCCCTATGAGTCACTTCCAATCTTTCCCAAATTTTCTTTGCTGATGTACAAGTAGATATTCTATTATATTTTTGTACATCAAGAGAACAATAAACAACATTGATGGATTTTGCATTTAATTGAGTCATCTTCTTATTAAATTCATCCCAATCTTTTTCTGGTTTGGGAATAGACATACTATTAATTTCTATTATGGGTGTATGTGGTCCTCTAGTTATGACTCCCCACAAGTCATAATCTAAAGCTTGTATGAAAATTTTTATTTTAGCATTCCAAAAGGTATAATTTGTGCCATTAAATAGTGGTGGCCTTGATGTGGATTGGCTTTCAGCAAATAATGAACCAAAAGGGGTTGCTATGATCTTTTTCTCTAGATGGTTAAGTCAATAATCAATAACAGAACACCTGCTCTAATACTAATTATTGCCCAGAGATAGCAACCAAAAAGGGAGGGGGGGTGAATTGGGTTCTTTTAAAATTTTAGCCAAATTTAAGATCTAAACAAGTGTGTCCTCCAAATTAAACTAACAAGAATATTTATGATAAATATGCAATGTGTAGCAGTAGAATTGAAAGCAATAAGATAATGCAAGTATGTAAAGCAAATACGAAAAGCAAGAAAGCAAACCAAGCAATCACACCATAAAGACAAACAGATTTATAATGGTTCAGTGCAACCTCACACCTATGTCCACTCTCCAACCTTTTCTTGGAATTTTCAATATAACCATCCTTGATTGTAGTGTGTTTGTTTTTCTAGGCTCACAAACAAATACAGCTGATTTTTCAGGATCACCAATCAAAATCTCATACTGATAGTTTTCCAAGCTCACTATCAATCCAATTGCTTTTTTGGGATCACCAACCAAAACCTAACACTAATAGTTTTTCGGGCTTACTATCAGTCAAGTTGATTTTTTCAGGAGTACCAACCATAACCTTTACAAAGATCAAATAAATCAAATCAAGATAAACAATGAGAAGAAAAATTCCAAAACTCAAGTTCCAGCTCCTACTGAAACTAAGTACACGAAAAAAGAAACAAAGATTTTACAATAAGGAATGCTCCTTTGAATGAGTAGAAAGGTTGTCATTGCAGTTTGTTAGAAGCCTTCATGAATACTTGGAGTTATTGCACTGGAGGACTTTTCAATGCTTGAGAGAACTGTTTGATTGGAGATTTGTATATTTGTTGAAAAATAGGGCATGCATTCCTTTCTCTCATTTTTCTTAGATCTTTCAAAAATACATCTTCTTTATTTTATAACTGGTGCATTTCCTCTTTTTTGGTGATGATTAGAGTTCAAAAAAAGTAAAATCTAATCCTCGGAGAGCAGCAACTAGCAATTGGAGTCGAGTAAATCCGATCTGGAATGCCCCATCAAAAAGTTGTCACTATGTCTCGAGACCTCTCGGGTTGTCTCGAGATATTTAACTAGCATACGAGGCCTCTCGATTTGATCAGGAGAGCTCTTGCCTTCAGTCACTCACAAAAATAGCTTTTAAAAAAAAATTACTTGCCTGAGACCAAGAGCTCTCGATTCTGAATGAGACGTCTCATTGGAACTACGAGACCTCTCGAGAATACTGCAAGACCTCTCACGCTCATGGTGCAAAAACTGTATTTCTATCTCCTAAGATCAAGAGCTCTCGAGATTCACTCGAGACCTCTTGAAATCATGCTAGAAGCTCATCTGGACATGCTAGTGCTCATGAGAGCTCTCGAAAATATTTCGAGATGTTTCAAAAATAGCTCTAAGACTATTTTGAGAGATTTTTTTCACCAATCAAGAGGATTTGATTTTCATTTGAATTGAGCTTTGTGTCATTCTCATTTTGATCAAAGTGCTCTCTTTCTTTTGATATTTGAATACTTAAAATGAAATATATTATTAATCATTTACTTTAGTATTTGGTCATCACCAAAATCACTTAGAGGGTCAACACATATCCTTCGCGAGCAACTCTTTATAGCAGAAAGGTCCATAATTGGATCATGTTCAGCAAAATGTATCCCTACACTTCATCTATATGCCATACCAGTATCTCCATACTCCTTGGTTATTAGGAGAACCAACCCATATGGCACAAAACGACCTATACTCGATAAACATTATCATCCTAGGTAACAATGTATCATTTGGTCATGAACATATTTAAGAATTAAATGATAAATTCTTAAATATCGATTCTAAATTATTCCAAGAACTTCATCACAAAAGAGTTTATAAAAGTAAGATGCACAAAAATAATGAAAAGTCATAATAATAATTTTATCCATTAATAATTCGAGTACATTTTACATTCAGCTTAACTGTGTATAACCTAGATGATTTGTTTTTGAATACAATATCCCACAACTGCCATTTAGACTAAAGCCATTAAGAACAATATCGAATATCCATCTTTCATTTATGATTATCAAAATTTTTAATTTTGAGGGCTTTAGTAAAGGGGTCGACCAAGTTCTCCTTTTCGTCGAACTTCTAGAGCTCGACGTCGCGTCGTTCCATGATCTCTCGTACAAGATGGTAGTCATGTAGAATGTGCTTGGTGTATTGATGTGCCTTCAGCTCCTTTGCTTGAGCTATGGCTCCAATGCTATTATAGTAAAGCAAAATCAGACCATCCAAGGAGGGTGCCATTTCTAGCTTGCTGATGAACTTTCACACCACACAACATCCCTCATAGCATCGAATGCCGTGACATACTCTACCTCACACACAAAATCGACCATAGTATTCTACTTGAAACTCTTCCAATAGACGGCTTCATTATTTAGGATAAATATATTACCTAATACATGTTTACTATCATCATGATCTAAATGAAAACAAGAATTAGTATATTCCATAAGTTTCAAGTTAGCATCTCTATAAATGAACCACCGATCCTTAGTATTTCTTAAATACTTCAGGATTTTCTTTACGACCTTCCAGTATTTCTCACTAGATCAGATTGATACCTACTTGCACCTCTAGTGAGTATACCACATCTGGTCTCATACACATCATGACGTACATAACAGAACCCATTATCGAAGCATATAGTATTCTACTCATATGCTCTCTCTTTTGAGGAGTTGTCAAGCAATCCCTCTTTGAGTGTAATTCTATGATCTATCGGGAGATAGCCTTTCTTAAAATTTGACATGCTAAATTACTTCAGCATGGTATCGATATACGTTGATTGCGATAACTCAAGCAACCTTTTAGATCTATCTCTATAGATCTTCATTCCTAGAATGTAGGAAGCTTCTCCTAAATCCTTCATGAAGAATTGAGATGATTGCCAAACTTTTATTCTCCATAATGCGGGGATGTTATTTTCGATTATGAGAATATCATCCACATACAATACAAAAAATAAGACTATAGAATCATTAGCGCATTGATACATGCAGGATTCCTCTCCATTTCTAATGAAGCCATACATTTTGATCAACTTATCAAAATGTATGTTCTAACTTCGAGAAGCCTGCTTCAATCCATAGATGGATCTCTGAAGCTTGCACATCTTGTACTTATTTGTGGATGTGAACCCCTCAGGCTGTATCATGTACATCTTTTCATCTAGTTGTCCATTTAGGAAAGCTATCTTGACATCCATTTGCTAGATCTCATAGTCCAAGTATGTTGTAGTTGCAAGTATAATCCAAATGAACTTGAGCATTGCTACCAAGGAAAATATCTCATCAGAGTCAATACCATAATGTTGAAGATATCCATTAGTAACCAGACAGGCTTCATAGGTCTCCATCTTCACATCTGTATCTTTTCTTTTCTTTTGAAAATCTATTTACACCTAATGAATTTTATTTCTTTAGGTGGATCAACCAACGTCCATACACTATTGACCTTCATGGACTTCATTTTGGACATTATGGCTTCTAGCCACTTATCAAAATCAGACCTTTGCATAGCATCCACGTTGGTAATTAGATGCTCATCATTCTCATCGAGTTTAATAAGATCACCATTTCAAACTAAGAAATCAATATATCTGTCTGACTGATGTGGTACTCTACCGAATCTCATCAAGGGTGCCTCTACAATGGGCTTTGGATTTGATCTTATCAAATCCAATCCTGCAGGTTCATTAGAATATGTTAGTTTTTTCATCTATCGAACTTTACCAAGCTCAAAATTAGAGGTATCTGTTCCTTTCCTAAGAAACTTCTTTTCCAAAAAGACTATCCTATTACTGACGAATACTTTTTACTCTTCAGCAAGATAAAAGTAATAACCCCTTACATACCCTATAAACAAGTTTTTATCAAACCTAGACTTAAGCTTTTCTGCCTATAAATATTTAACATAAGCTGAACATCTCCAAACTCTAAGATGAGAGAGTGTCGGCCTACATCCAGTCCATATCTTATATGATGTTTTTGCAACAGACTTGCTCAGAACATTGTTCAAAACATAACAAGCAGTCCCAAGTGCATAAACTCAAAAAGAAATTAGTAGACTCACAAACTCCATCATGGACTGAACCATAACTAATAGGATTCGATTCATTCTTTTAGACACACTATTATATTGTGATATTCTAGGAGGTGTCCATTAAGAGAGAATCTTATTCTCTTCTAGATATATCAAAAACTTATTGAAAAGATATTCACCTTCTTGGTCTGATCGAAGAGTTTTAATACTCTTTCCAAGTTATTTTTCTACCTCATTGCAATATCATTTGAATATTTCAAATAAATTAAATTTACTCTTTATAAGATAGACATACTCATACCTAGATAGATCGTCAGTAAATATAATAAAGTAGTAGTACCTACCTCTGGCACATATATATATTGGTCCGCATACATCACTGAAGGAAAAATTCTATTTTTTGGATCAGGTTTGTTCAGATCTGATTTGACCAAAAGAAATATTTTAAAATTTTTTCCCTTAGATCTAAATTAGATTTGATACTTTTTAGATCTAATTTGATGAATCTAATAAATTAAATTAAATTAAATTAAATCAGATTTAATTTATACCTTGTTCTTGGGTAATCTTGTTATCCTATGATGATCCTACTGATTTTCTGAGGTTCTGGATACAGCCACGCAATCGCTTGGCCTCTACTAGTATCCACTCGAACAGGATCTAGAAATCTTCTCCTTCTTAATCTTTTCTCCAAAGATCAGATCTGGATTTGATCTTAAAGATCTTCAAAATAATTTTTGAAGATCTGATGTCGTCTCTTGCAGCAGTGCAGCCTTCTTACATTCTTGTCGCCTTTTTCTTGCCTGGATTACACCAAACTTGAGCCCAAAGCCTCTTGGACAGGGAGAGGAGAGAGAGGATTAGAGATAGACAAGGAGAAGAGAGGAGAGGACTATGTAGTGTGGGAAAGGGGAGAATCTTCTCAAACCTAGGCGCAGATAGGGTTTATATAGACCCTACTGCGCCATGCAGTACCACATCATCTCGATCAATCACGTCTCTACATGCAATCAGATCTAAATCTGATTGATGGGATGATATCAGTTGATCTAATCAGATAAGAGCCCCTCTCAAATATCCTTAGGTGGCATCAAGACTGATCAAAGTAGAGTCTTTGGTGCCACCTTGTTTGATATCATGAAGCAACCAGGAGTCCCATTTGTATGGGAATCCAGGCATCATTATCCTTGGGCACACACCTCCCTAGGCATACACCCCCTCCTTTCCTCTTTCTAGTAGGGGCATAAGAGGTCAAATCTCTCTCCTATGGGTGCATGACATATGGAAAGATGTCTAAGTGTCAAAGGTCAACGTTTGACCAAAGTCAAAAGACAAGAATTAGCAGGTGATGAAAAATGGCAAGTGTTATCTCAAATTTATCTCATAAATTAAGATTACCCTTTTCTGATCTGGACAAGCTCCAGTCAGGCCAAGTAAACATTGTTAGATATATGTGCCCTAGAAGCCAGAATTGGCTGACACTTGTAATACACTTCTAGGGACAAAATTGTAATTTTGACTAAAATCAATAAATGGATTATTTTCTATCACATATGTGTATTTAGTGTCTGTGATACATCCTTTGAGTTAATGACAATGATAATTCATATTTTCAAGAGTTGAAAACTTAAGACATGAATAATCATTATTAACTCATAAATTGCTCCTGACCATAGGATCATCACGAGGATGGTGATTGATCCAGAAGGTTGGTGTACAGTCGCTTCTCTTTAGTAGGTGAGTCTTGAGTCTACGGTGTGGAGACACTGGAGCGAGAGTACAGGTACTCGTTAGAGAATGAGGGCACTGAGCGTGACCACCTCGAGTAGTCATTAGGAAGTCTACCTTCTCGTCAATGACTGACTCGATGCTGCAGTAGTGTGTCTGGTTCTTTGACCTGAGGTGCATCGGCAGTTCACCTTGAGGGTGTTATAGTTTGACTACACCATTACTCGGTCTCCTAGCCATATGGAACCCTGAGGTGTATGTTGGCTATAGCATGTTCATTGTAGGAACTGGATGGCATCAAGATGGAATCTATCTACCTCGGTGGTAGAGGAGCAGCCCTATGATGATCATGAGAATCAAGTCCAGAAGTCCATGGCCATGGCAGAGTGAAATAATAGAAAGAGTTTCTATTTAGATTTTCACATTGGACTCGAATCGAATGATTACATCATATGACAGAGACTAGGGTTTGACGAGTTCACCTTAACCCTAATCTGATCGGGGCTCAAGATAGAAGAACTTAATCACACAGGTAGCTGCACCAAGAGGTTCGCATTCAGCTCTGATGGGTTGCCACCATATACTGCTAGGTGTCACTGGTGGATTTTGGGAGCAATTAGAATGATTTAGATGATCGATCATTCTAGCTGTTCGAATCAGAAGAGTTCTGATCCATCGAAAGGAGTTTCGATGATGTCGATGATAGAGATCATGACATATCCCATTACCATACAGAACTGAACCTAACTGGGTCACACAAACAAGGGTTTGAATCTGGTGATCATCAATTGAACTGATCTAGTTCAATTGATCTGAATGAGATTCAATTAGGTTCAAGGAAATCGTGCTAGCACTCGATTGAACCTAACGTTCTTCTTTTACTATCATAAATAAGTTGTCCTGATCTGAGCCAAAGGAGTTTGTGCTCAATCAGAGGCCTTCATATGGTCTGACTGGAGGTTGTCCAAGTCAGAAAAGGTTGTCTTATTTTGTAAGACATTACCTGCCATTTTTGGTCACCTGCCATTTCTTGTTCTTTGACTTTGGTCAAAAGTCTACCTTTGACTGGTCAAATGTTGACCATTGACACTTTGACTTTTGACCACATGTCATGCACCTATTGGAGAGCTGGTGGGGGCCTGTCCCCCTGCCAGAACCTGGCAAGGAGGAAGGGCGCACGCCACCCTTGGCGTGTGCCCAAGTTGGAGGCGCCTAGGAGTCCTTGTTGGACAAGGACTCCATCCTCCCTTTTTGGATTCCAATTAGAGTTCTTCTAAGAATCCAAGTTTGACTGGTCTTAGGCACCCTCTAAGGAGGAATCCAGGGGACTCTATTCCCACCAATCAGATTTAGATCTGATTTCACAAAGGGTTGTGATTGGTTGGGAAGAAGAGGAGTTGGATCACAGTTAGTCTATAAATAAGACCCTGTGCCCAACTCAGATTGTAACATGATATGATTGAGAATCATAATTCCCATGCCCAAGGCTGCCTCTCCCCTCTTCCTCCATGCCAAACCTCCTTCTCCTTCTCCTCTCCACGTCCAAAAAGGGTTTTGGACTTTGGTTGGTGCGATCCAGATCAAAGAAAGGCGATCAAAAGCAAGAAGGCTGCGCTGCTGCAAAGGACGACTGCTGATCTTCAAAAGGAGTTTTGAAGATCCTCCAGATCAGATCCAGATCTGATTTTTGGAGACATGATAGAGAAGAAGAGGATCTCCAGATCCAGCCCGAGTGGATACCGGTAGAGGCCAGGCGCTTGCGTGGCTAGATCCAGAACCTTCCGCTGCATACAGGATCATCAACAGGGTAATAGGATTACCCAAATCAGGTAAATTAAATTTGATTTAATTTATCTTATTTTATTTTATTTATTAAAATAATAAGAATTAGATCTAAAATATCCCATCTGATATAGATCAAAGAAAAAAAATTTTTGAAATATATCTCTTGATCTGATCAGATCTGAACGAACCTGGACCGGAAAATCAGGATTTTCCTTCAACTGGTATCAGAGCCATGGTTCTAAAAATGTTTAGATCTGATTTTAAATTTATTTTAATTAGAAAATAATTGATTTTAGATGTCACATGAGATGTGATCAGATCTGAAATTAGAAAAAATTAAAATTAAATGATTTGGATCTAAGATTAGAAGATATGCATGACTAGTTCTAGAATAGAATAGTTCTATAGAATAGTCTTGCATGTTTTTCAATTTAATTTGATTAAATCATATTTTAGATCTATTTATTTACTATTTTTTGATATTATAATGGTTATAATAACATCTAAAAAATAGTAAATAAAAATTATTTAATTTTAAATATCATATGAGATATGATTGATGCATGTCTAGACTAGTTGTAGAATAGTTCTACATAATTATCTAGATTAGAATTTATTTTGATTAGATCAATTTAAATCTAATTTTTTAGATTATTATGAGATAATTTAGATCTGAAAAATATGCATGATTCGATACATGAGATGTATGCAAAATATGCCATGATTAGATCTAATTTGTATATGAGATATATGATATAGATCTGATAACTGTTTTGTAGTATTGCAATGTTCCTGATTAAGGCATTCCTCTTGGCCGTCCGGTCATAAGAATGAAGAAGGGTTTAAAGGCCCTCTCTTCCCATTCGATGGGGTGTTCTTATGATGTGTAGGGGTGCTGCGTGTTCGTCCTTAATCAGAAACCCAAAACTTACTTTCTGCAAAACCCTAGATCCTGAAACCCTAGGATTTATTGTGCATATTTTGTTTATGAACCCTACTTAATTAAGAATTAAGTTTATGGAATATTAATTAGGTCTAAAATTGAGAATTTCAGATCTAAGACATATTCATAATACTGGGTTCGGGCTTGGGTAGCTCAATTAGGTCTAAGCGGTTGATCAAACCGAATCAAGAGTTGGTTAGATGGGATCAACAATGCTTAAATTGACCAGCCTAATAGGATTAAGTCTGGGTCAAGATCGAGTCACGATCAAGCAAGACCTAATTAGGCTCAGAGGTTAGAGTCTGGATTGTAGGCTAACCCAATTGGTTCTGACTCAACAATTTGGTGTCTAAGGTAAGTTTGGCACATACGACCGACTGGTTTTTAATTAGGAAGCTACTCGACCTGAATGCATTCTTGTACGAGTTAATGGCATATTCCTTCCACCGATCTCACTTACCTGGCCATATCTGTTGACACAGTTCTGATCTGAGGTGGTCAATAATCCGAGCTAACCCATGCCACTAGGTTAGTCATAATTGTTATGACTAAGCCAAGTCTAGTTTAATGAGACCTGAATCAATTCTCCCTAAGAAAAGATTAAGTCTGAGGTCTTCCACCATTGTAGATGTGCGGGCCCTTCCTGGGGTTGATTGTTCTCGGCTGGATACAGTGGCTCAGTTGCACCGAAAGATGCAACCATGTCTATTAGGCATTGGATGCTATGGGCTGGAGGATGAGTTGGGCTCAATATTTCGAATACGGTGAGAGACTCAATTAGGAACCCAGTCTATGCAAATGGTGGGTCTGACTTAACTAAGGAGTGGATCAATATTTCCGGATACGGTGAGATTCATGAATTAGAGACCAAGTTTGGGTGCACCATGATTAGAGAATCATTGAACAAGAGTTGTTCACTCATTGGCTAACCCATCACCAATAACTGTTAGGTGAGGTGATGAGTCAGTTGGTGAGACCGCACCACCCACTAGAAATCATTAATCGTGGAGATTTTTCGCATCTCTACAGAGGGAGTGTAGGGATCCGAGAAAATAGTGGGAGCTAATTTGTTTAAAAATAAAATCCCTAAATAAATTGGTCAAGTCAAAATTATCAATATCTAACTAGAATCTTTGACTCTCTATAGGAAAATGTCTGCGTCCAATCCATTGGCACGTATCCTAGACACACATAGACTGACTGGACCCAATTATAAAGATTGGCTTAGGAACTACAAAATTATTTTGGGTTCTGAGAAGTTAACCCATGTTTTGGACCAGGACCCTCCCACCTTACCAGCCCGTCCATCTGTTGAACAGAGAGCGTCTCTGGAAAAATGGATAGACGAAGATAATAAGGCCAGATATTACATGTTGGGCTCGATGTCTGATGAGCTCCAGCACCAACATGAGGATATCGGGACTGCTCGCCAAATGTTGGCTCACCTGCAGGAGATGTTTGGTGACAGAGTCGCGCAGCAATATCAATCACAATATTTTAAGGCTAAATGCTGTGGAGTCTCAATCACGCTGATGATAAGGATGAAGAGTTAAACTCGGTGTTGATTAGAGAAAATTATCGCATCCTGACTGATAGGATGCGATGTTGTCGTTAAGACACCGTGTTTATCAGTTTAATCCGACTTCTTAAAATCATTGAAAATGCGTAGATAGTAGTGAGTCGGGTCGAATCCACAGGGAAGGTAGTGTTTTTAGATTTGAAATCTTTGATTTTTGAAAAGAAAAAGAAGAAAAGAATTTTTAGAAATCAAAAGTGAAGTCGGAAAATTAAAAAGCAAAAATTAAAAGGTGCAGGAAATTTAAACTTGGTACTAAGATCTACTAGTTAGATCTTAGCATCTACTTGCAATAGCAATAATAATTAAAGTGCAGAAATTAAATTACAATAAAAATAAAAAGCAAGAAATTAAAATGCAAAAATAAAATTTTTATTAATTAAAATTTTAGAATTTAAATACATAAAATTTAAAAAGAAAAGATAATAAAATAAAATAGCCTGATCTCTGATCTTGGATCGGCATTGGCAGAAAGATGGTGTAGAAGCTCGGCTCTTCTTCTCGGCACCCGTTGCTTCGAAGCAGCCTTTAACCCATAGCCTGGCTTCGCCCTGTACCAAAGCTTCACCTTGATCGGAGATGTTGATTTCTGGATGGCCTGGGGTCCTTTTTATAGAGCTAGGAGGGCTGGATATTTTTTTCTAAAGGCAATATGGGACTAATGCCTTTGTAATCATCAAAATATTGAAATTTGGAAAAATTTGAATCAAAATAGCTCTGATATGACTCTGATAAATCTGATAAAATCCAGCCATTCAATAGAAATCCAACGGTCCAAAAATCATCAAAATCGGATGCAGATCAAGCTCAGATCGGGTCGGATTAAATTCTGGCCGTTGGATCGCGCTTGATCGGAGGAAATCTGGCCGCAAATCATGCGCCTGAGAGTCTTGATCACCGTCGGGAGCTTTCTGGACCGTCGGATCATCGCCTGGATCGAGCGCTGCCATCCGATGGTGATCCGCGTGATGTCTGTAGCTGAATAAAATTCGGAAGCAACCACAGCCGTCCGATCCTGACCGCAAACAACCACATCCGTCCGATCGCGCAATCACTGTTCCCATGGACCGCGTAGGACCGGCCGCACCGCACACCGCAACCAATCAGCGCCTTCTGTTGTCGAGTGAAAAGACTAAATTACCCTTGTGAGCCGCGATAAATTTCTGTAGACCCTTTAAGGGGTCTAGGTCCACCACGTGGCAAGCTCTGATTCGCCGGAATTTTGCTGAGCTGGCGGTCCACGCCTGGATCGTGGACCGGCTGATGGCTTCAATGGCTGAGTCGGCTTTGATGGCTTGGCTTGGCTTGGTGGCTCGGCTTGGCTTGGTGGCTCGGCTTGCGGAGCCGGCTGAGCCATTTTCTTTTTTATTTAATTTTTATTTATTTTATATTTTTAAAAATTCATATCTTTTCCATTTTAGCTCCGTTTTACTTGAAATTTATTTCATTGTGATCAAAAAAATGAGCTCTTTCTATTGATAATAAAATTTTATTTTTTAATTTTTATTATTTTTTTATTATTTTTTAATTAATTTTTTAATTAATAAAAATATGAATTTTTCAAAAATTATATATAAATTGATTAATAATTCTTAAAAATTAATATAAATTAATTAATAAATTAATACTTTTATTGGTGAATTTATGATGCTTATCACACCCCCCAACTTAAGCTTTGCTCGTCCTCGAGTAAAGAAAGAATTTAGTTTTAAATACCTTTTAACTTTAGAGTTTCGAATTTTACCTAAGCAATTTTCAAAATGGCCATTGATATTCAGTAGAGCTTAAATGAGACATATCATTGGGGTATTAATACTTATCAATAGAAAAATTAAGTAAAGAACATTAAATTTTTCAGAACTTTTTCTAAATTATTCCACTTTTATCTCTGATTTGTCTAAACTTTCATATAGGCAGGTGTATTGCTACTTCCATCCTTCATTTATTAATTTTTATTTTCACATTGCCCACTTTTTGATGCGAATATCATTGCTTACTTAGGCAACGGGACCCGGTTACTCGGTGGGAAACCAATGTTTTTTTTTTTTTTTTTTTTTTTTAACGTTGTACCACTATTGAGTGTCTTAACTCCTTAAGCTTTCTATTTGATCCATGTAGCGAGTCTTGGGCCAATGACTCCCAAACCAGTTGGCTTTAGGGCACTAGGTATAGAATACCCCTCGGGCTTACTAGCTCGAATCAAATAGGCTACGAGTTAAGACTAGCTTTACAACGAGCTTCTTTGCCCTTCCCACCTTTTGATGCGAAACTCAATGCTTGCTTAGGCAAAGAGGCCCGGTTACTCAGTGAGAAGTACTTGGAAAACTATTTTATTAAAATAAATTTTTATATGAAGAAACGTATAGTTACCCTACACAAGCCTATAAAAAGTAGACTTTTCTTTGATGCTAGTAGAAATAATTAGAAATGCTCCAAGAAAAAAAATTTTTTTATGTTCTAGACTTAACTCTTTATTGAATTTTCTTAATACTTGATTCCTCAATATCTCATAGATTCTCTAATCTGTGCATCAATTTTCTTTTTAAAAATGCTTAGTTTAATTCGATTCTTAAGCATAATCAAGTATCTAAATACTAAATACTAACTTTTTCGAGGACTTAAAATTTTAAAATTTTTATTTTTCTCTCCCCCCAACTTAATCGACATTGTCCTCAATGGAGAAGAAAAAATAAAGGATGTAATAAAGAACATGAAAGAATACACCTAACTCAGTATATATTATTTATTTTGGTCCAGCACATGCCTTTGAAAATTTGAGCTCTCCCTCCAACTTATTCAAATTATCCTAAAAAAAAATAAACTAAAAAGATAAATTAGATAAAAACTAAATATTGGGTTGCCTCCCAACAAGCGCTAAGTTTACCGTCTTCAGCCAGACACAATGTAACTCACTATCCTGTGTCGAATATTGGATTGACAAATTCCAATGGTTTTGGATTGCCAATCTCAGAAAGTTGATTTTTAATCCCATTATTGAATATATTCACTTTGTTAATTTTAGGGATATAATTTTATGATTCCATTCTCAGACCCATGTTTATTAAGAATTTCTCCTATTTGTTTTTCTAAAATGCTCATGAATGGAGTTTTAGGAGTTAAGTTTGATTCAATGGGTGCTGGAATGGTGACTAAAGGCGGTTTTAATTCTGGAGGTAAATTAATGTGATCCTGCTTAAACAACTCCATTGACATTTCATTACATGCCTTTTGATTTTTATAAGAAGAACCAGCTTCTAGGGTTGAAGGGAATAGGACATTAGGTTTATAAGTCTCGGGTAAATCATCTATTCTCTTTTCCCTTATTTCTATCTCATTTAAACTGGAACTAGCATCAGTACTAATTCCTGGCTTGGGTTCTTCTATGTGGTTAGTCTCAGTACTAACCAGTTCCTCTAAATTTTTATTTTGGCTAGCATCAGTACTAGCCTCTCTCACCTGGTCTTGGTATGGGTCCATAAGAATCCTATAGCTTTTAAGTTCAGGAATTACTTTGGTATTCTCAAATTGGAGATTCTTAGATGAAACATTAGATTGATAATTTAATCCAGGTGGTTGGTGGTCATTAGGTGGGTTGTTTGAAATTGGTAGGTTCGGTAGTTGATCTAGTTCTCTCCTCATGTTAGACTCAACTAATTATCCTATTTGAGCTTCTAGTCTGGCGATAGATTGCTGTTGAGTTAGAATTAATTGTTGAAGTTGGTTAAATCTATCATCAGCTAGATTGGTCTGTTGAGGAGGTGGGTATGAAGGCTGATTATAATATGATGGCTGGTTAAACTGACTAGGCTGACCATTATTATAGGCATAATTTTGATAATTTTGCTCAAGTGAAATTTGGGTCTGAGCCTGAGTCTGTTGGGATGTCCAAGAAAAATTAAAGTTACTCCAATCTGAATTATATGAATTTGAAAATGGGTCATTAATCAATTTGGAGTATCCTTGAGTAGCTTGAACTTGTTCTTGGATAAAATATGGAAACTGTGCAGTCATAGGACATTCACTTACATGATGGGTTGGACTAGCACAGATTGAATAATTCTCCTGATAATTAGAAGATGATGTGAATTGTGCAGGAGATTGTTGACCTAGGGTTAGGAGTTGATCTATTTTCTGAGCAAGAAGGTCAACTTTATCTAATTTTTGGACTATTAGATTCATATTAGCCATTTGATTATTATG